>CM064540.1:5071019-5103519 GCA_032716605.1 Paralithodes platypus
CCCGTCTGGATTATTTAGCCAGCACACTGCAAGTCAAGTACATTTTCAGGACTGGAGCCCCTTTTCCAGAACCCCAGTCCCTTGCTTACTTAAATGATCCCATACCAGACCAGATGGCTGGAGTAAAATAGGAAAGAAGAGTAATTGGACAGAGGAAGAACAAGCTGAGAAGTGAGAAGTACAGTAGAAGACTGAAAGTTCTCGGGCTCAATCCCATACCCCTTTAATATCAACTCTTACATACATGTCTTACTGCGGTCATGTTGGTTGAAACAGTCTCGAATACATACCTGGGGAAGAAAAATGAAAGTGTTAGTATAATATAATTATACAAAAATATGTGATAGATATGGGTGAGTTTAATAGATCTAAAACAAATATTGCAATAATCTGACTGTAGCGCGATGCAAAATACAATAGTTTGTGATATCACACCTAGACTTCGGCTTAAACAAAATATAAACTCCCGCTTAACTCCTTCTGTACCGGCGACGTCTTTTTAACATGATTCTAGCTATACAGGGTGGTCCAGTAATGCTTCGTAAACTGCACAGAAGCATCTATATACAGGGTGGTCCAGTAATGCTTCGTAAACTGCACAGAAGCATCTATATACAGGGTGGTCCAGTAATGCTTCGTAAACTGCACAGAAGCATCTATATACAGGGTGGTCCAGTAATGCTTCGTAAACTGCACAGAAGCATCTATATACAGGGTGTTCCAGTAATGCTTCGTAAACTGCACAGAAGCATCTATATACAGGGTGTTCCAGTAATGCTTCGTAAACTGCACAGAAGCATCTATATACAGGGTGGTCCAGTAATGCTTCGTAAACTGCACAGAAGCATCTATATACAGGGTGGTCCAGTAATGCTTCGTAAACTGCACAGAAGCATCTATATACAGGGTGGTCCAGTAATGCTTCGTAAACTGCACAGAAGCATCTATATACAGGGTGGTCCAGTAATGCTTCGTAAACTGCACAGAAGCATCTATATACAGGGTGGTCCAGTAATGCTTCGTAAACTGCACAGAAGCATCTATATACAGGGTGGTCCAGTAATGCTTTTCATAAATTATATGGTGGACTCATCAGACAAAAATAAGAATACATTACTCTATGAACATGAGGTTGAGTATTTATAATAACGGAGATATTACACGATTTAAGTTAACGATAGATACAATGCCATTCAGTCCAAGGGGTAATGTTGCCATTTTAGTGGATTATATCCATTTGGCCTTCGCTATCGCTTGCTAGCCTCAAGATAGTGAGCAGTAGCGATCTGACTTTTCGGTAGAAAAATATGTCCGGCTTCGCCGGTAGAAAAATCAAATATTTCTACCGAAAAGTCAGATCGCTACTGCTCACTATCTTGAGGCTAGCAAGCGATAGCGAAGGCCAAATGGATATAATCCACTAAAATGGCAACATTACCCCTTGGACTGAATGGCATTGTATCTATCGTTAACTTAAATCGTGTAATAACTCCGTTATTATAAATACTCAACCTCATGTTCATAGAGTCATTTATTCTTATTTTTGTCTGATGAGTCCACCATATAATTTATGAAAAGCATTACTGGAACACCCTGTATATAGATGCTTCTGTGCAGTTTACGAAGGGTCTGTAGTAGTAAAAAGGGTTAAGAGAGATACTTAATCGAACCTGTTAATTTCTCGAGGCCCTTTTTTAAACTGCACAAAAATTGTCTAATAGTAGCCACGATAAAGTTAAAAAGACGTAGTCCGTAGAGAAGGGGTTAACTGACTTATGACGTCATCAGTTGGTGCTCTGATCAACAGTTTATCTTAAACTGGCAGGGAAATGAACAATATACTACTGTATATGTATATGTTTGTGTGTGACACATTTCACTTTGCATATAGAATACAATATATAATGCATATTGTATAATTATATGATGGATATTACAGTAATGTGGGAGACAATATTATATTTGGAGTTTGCAAAGCATGTAATAATTCCCGGAATATGATTTGATTTCAAGAAAGTTTTATGTTATTAGATAAATAATATAGCCAAGTTAAAGACATGACTTAACTAGGATGACAAAGCAGACCAAAGGTAAACATAAGAAGTGAACAATACAAAGTAACAACATATCTAAACCTAATTTATCACAAGTCGTTTATACAACAGTAGCCTTACCCAACTTAACAACCCCTCCACCCCCCCCAGCCCCACTACACACACACACACACACACACACACACACACACACACACACACACACACACACACACACACACACACACACACACACACCCACACACACACACACACACCAAACACCAAACACCAAACACACACACACACACACACACACACACACACACACACACACACACACACACACACACACACACACACACACACACACACACACACACACACACACACACACACACACACACACACACACACACACACACACACACCAAACACACACACACACACACACACACACACACACACACACACACACACACACACACAGCCACACACACACAGACACAGCCACACACACACACACACACACACACACACACACACACACACACACACACACACACACACACACACACACACACACACACACACACACACACTCACTCACTCACTCACTCACTCACTCACACACTCACTCACTCACTCACTCACTCACTCACTCACTCACTCACTCACTCACTCACTCACTCACTCACTCACTCACTCACTCACTCACTCTTATGCTTTTCAGTTAGTATTACGACTTTGGAAGTGTAAAATTACAAAACAAAATGCATTTTATCTTAATTATATAGTTTTTCTTCTCTGTTTTTTCGCGCAATCATTCTAGTCTTACAACTGAATTGCCTTGTTGTGTTAAGGGGAGGTATTTAGTTTGTTCCCTACGTTTTCATCAAGCTTAAAATTACACCCCCTAGACCCCCTTTCAAGATAAATTTGTAAATTTTTCGGTAGAAAAATGTCTCGGCCGGAGGCCGGTTGCTCTTAAATTACGGGCTCGCTATCGCTCGCCAGGAAAATATCGACACCTAAATGGGACAAAAGGTCTTAAAAGTGACATAAATGGGGTGAAACTTCTTAAAATCGCCAAACTAATGGGGCGAACGTCTTAAAATTTCAAAAGCAATGGGGCTAAACATGAGGGAGAAAGGGGCAAAGAAAAAAATCCCTCAAGTGGAAATCTCCCCTTAACCCCTCCCCTCTCTCTCTCTCTCGCTGACACATGCTGTGCAAGTTATTGTCACACTTTCCTATAAACAAGCTTTTATTGTGATCTATTTCAATGATCTGTATTGATCTTATGGTGAATTATATAGGCCCGTGTTACACATAGGCATTTATTTTATATAATGTGCCTAATTGTAACTGAATAATTGTATCATTAACAGTTAGTGTATCAAAATGCATTATTGCTTATTTTGCAGCATTCACTATGTGGGATGGTAAATAAAGGTTATTAAGTCAAGTAAATAATCTCTCTCTCTCTCTCTCTCTCCTCCAGGTGTAAATCCCATATCTGGCCAACATTTCAGCCATTATCTGCTAAAAGTATCTGGGTGTTAGCATAATAACCGGAGCCATAAACCCGTACACTTACACCAACGCCCGGTCTAGTCGCTCGATAGTTCGTTCGTATAATTACTTGGTCAATTCTGAGTTGATTCGCCGATTAGATTCTAACCAATTACATTCTAATCTCAACTACTCTTCATCGTAACCCTTTAACTACGAGAGGTCTTCCCTGAGCTTGATCAAATCGCCTTGTATTAGCCAGGATACAAGAGACCATGTTATTATACTGGATGAATTAAGTAATGTAGTTTTGGTTAAAAAAACACTTGTCTATGAGACGTCTTTCCTAAGCTAAACACAATCGTGAACTGCAAAAAGTGTAGGCGTACTAACATGAGGTAATGTATCCATCATTTCTTACTCAAAGATAACTAGTGTCCAAGTATAGGTCAAACAAGATGCATACGGGCGAAAGGACTAGTGAACGAACGTACCTGATGGCGAAAGGACCGGTACAGGCTAGCGGGTGAAGGCATAATTCTACTTTATCGCCGTTGTCATGGTTTATCACCTCATTCTGGATTATCATCTCATTCTTCCTCTCCCCGGGCCAGTGTGCGGTGTTTTCCTTTCCCGCATAATATAGGCACAGGTGGTCAACATTTGGGTATAGTTCGTACATATGGTTTATGGTCAACATTTGGGTATAGTTCGTACGTATGGTCAACATTTGCGTATAGTTCGTACGTATGGTTTATGGTCAACATTTGGGTATAGTTCGTACGTATGGTTTATGGTCAACATTTGGGTATAGTTCGTACATATGGTTTATGGTCAACATTTGGGTATAGTTCGTACATATGGTTTATGGTCAACATTTGGGTATAGTTCGTACATATGGTTTATGGTCAACATTTGGGTATAGTTCGTACATATGGTTTATGGTTAACATTTGGGTATAGTTCGTACATATGGTTTATGGTCAACATTTGGGTATAGTTCGTACATATGGTTTATGGTCAACATTTGGGTATAGTTCGTACATATGGTTTATGGTCAACATTTGGGTATAGTTCGTACATATGGTTTATGGTCAACATTTGGGTATAGTTCGTACATATGGTTTTGGTATCTAACTGACACAACACAAGTACACAACACATAAGTATATAACACAAGTATATAACGTGAAGACATCTATTCTACTGTAACTTAATTTATGTCTGTTCAAATGTCACACATTGGTGGTACTAGATTACCACCAATTTGTGACATTTGGAAGGACCTATATTAAGGGGGGTCACCTGCTTTTTTGTTATCTTTCTCTCTTTTTTTTCTCTTTCTCTGACTTGTATCCATTTGGCCCCATTCAGCCAACTGTTTTAATATGTTTATCCCTATCCAGGTGTCGATTTTTTTCCTGGCGAGCGATAGCGAGCCAGCATTGTATGGAGAAATCCGGCTTCGCATGAGACATTTTTCTATCGAAAAATGTACAAATTTAGCTTGCTGTAAAACAAAAATATATATATGCTGGCTCGCTACCGCTCACCAGGAAAATATTGACACCTGGATAGGAGTAAACGTCTTAAAACAGTAGGCTGAATGGGGCCAAATGGATACAAGCCAAAGAGAGAGGGAGAGAAAGAGAAAACAAGCGAGGTGGGTTCCCTTAAGGGGAGATATCGACTTGAGGGATTTTTTCTGGACCCCTTTCTCCCTCATGTTTAGCCCCATTGCTTTTGAGATGTTAAGACAGTCGCCCCATTAGTTTGGCGATTTTAAGAACTTTCAACCCATTTCTGTCAATTTTAAGACCTTTCGTGCAATTTAGGTGTCGATTTTATCCTGGCGAGCGATAGCGAGCCTGTAATTTAAGAAGAACCGGCTTTCAGCCGGGAAATTTTTCTACCGAAAAATGTACAAATTTATCTTGAAAGGGGCTCAAAGGGGTGTAATCTTAAGCTTGATGGATATCTAGAGACCAAACTAAAATCTTCCCCTTAAGTTGCGGGAAATGAGACTTGCTTAGGTTAGACTATATTGGGATAAATTAGGTTAGGTTGGTGATGCCCTTCGTCTGAACTTGCCTCATCTAGGCGTAAACCAAAACGCAGCACCCCGACGAGGGTTTATGTACGAGTAGACCTGGGAGAGACGCATATAATTAGCCATGCAAATGAAGTGTAATTGAAGGTGCATTAGCATATAGCCGCTGTTTCTTGCTGCGCTCCCTTCCAGATATTGATTGCCGTATAAAATAGTGGTAGTCATCTCCCTGCAGCCTCCCCACCTCGTTAATGAGGATTTTTCGACCTATTTTATGTTAGTTTTCGGCCCTTGTTGTGTGTGTTTAGTGCGGCTGGATTGAATGGGTATCGGTACAAATATACAAAATGATATGGAATCAAATGTCGTAAAGAAGTCTTGAAGCTTCTAGTTGTAAAAACAAAGCAAAAAAAAAAAAAAAATCAGTAATTGGTATCGGTGTAATTAAGTTGCCAGATGTAATAATGTGAACACCAATGGTGCAAATAAAGCTTATAACTTTATATGGTAAAGAGATATAAACGAATATGAAAAATAGAATATTACAAACTGTCTAGAACTAATCTAAATACAGTAAAAAGGGTGATTTACATTCTCGGTGGATATTTGTTCTCTTTAAAATGTTGCAATGGCCAGGAACTCCGTGCAAGACGAGGAAACTAATAAGGTTGAAAAGTAAGTAGTGGGCAGATAATGACCCCTTGTCGGAGCATAAATATACATAAATAACCCAAGATATTATTGCAGAAATTACTCTCCTAAATCACTACCGCTGGGTTCGTGTCTTACAAGGGCATTTAATGAAACATTTATCTTCTTAGCAGTAAAACATTAAGGGGGGTCACCGGCTTTTTTGTTATCTATCTTTCTCTGGCTTGTATCCATTCGGCCCCATTCAACTAACTGTTTTAAGACGTTTATCCCCATCCAGGTGTCGATTTTTCCCTGGCGCGCGATAGCGAGCCAGCATTGTATGGAGAAATCCGGCTTCGCCGGAGAATTTTTTCTATCAAAAAATTTACAAATTTAGCTAGCTGTCAAAACAAAAATATATATATGCTGGCTCGCTACCGCTCGCCAGGAAAATATTGACACTTGGATGGGGGTAAACGTCTTAAAACAGTAGGCTGAATGGGGCCGAATGGATACAAGCCAAAGAGAGAGGGAGAGAAAGAGAAAACAAAGCGAGGTGGGCTCCCTTAAACTTCTTTGATTATCTTCTGCCGACCCTCAGAGCCTAGCTATTATTAAACCCTCTAAAATTGAGTAATACGAATACTTTGCTCATTTTAGCAAACATTGACTGCACATTGACTATGTTAGGTTAATAAAAACATGGCACCAGCAAATGTTTGTGATGTTGCATGCAACCTCCATCTCTGGAATGACCGCGTGATGGAGAGATATGATCTACAGAATCGTGTATAAACTGAATCTAGAAGTGTGAACGTTAATGATGAGATTATAATTGTAGCCTATAAACTTAATTCTTATCATTTACTCATTATCAATATTGCATTTTATATCCTATTAACTCTGTACAAAATATACGGTTATTATGAATAAGAAAATGTGATACCCACACACCTTGCATACAATAATACAGTACACCATGTACTTCCAAACGAATTGTCCTAAAATATTCATAAATAGTGTATGTTATTGTTGCTCACCACCACCATCATCACCACTAATACCACCATCAGCACATTCACCACTAACAATAGCATCACCTCCCCCACACCAGCACCACTACTACCACCTGTACCTTACCTTCATCACCACCAGTACCACTACAAACACTATCACACCACCACAGTATATTCCTATCACCATCATTAACACTAATTAACACTAATTTAGTCTACACGTCCAGTCGCGGTCAGGAGTACTTGAGCGCCTCTTAATTGATCTATTAGAAGCAAGACGGTGAACATTAACTAGGGAATCGCAGTGGCTGTGGTCTTTGAGGTTCGAGTGGTTTATCAAAGAGGTTCGCAGTGTCATAGTTGAGATTCCAAAATTGTTCAACGTTCCTTTTTACAACTGTGCGTTTAGCTTAGTAATAGTACCACCAGTAATTCATAACTTAGATATCAATCTATATATGTATTCATTACGTAATGCATTATGCTGGAAGACACTGGGTCGTCGAATGTGTCGGACGACGAATTCATGAGACTAGCGGATCTTGGGAGCTACATCGGATCCCCATCAACAAGAGAACCCCCTCAATCAACAACTTGAAAACGTGAGTCATGAATTCATTACAACGCACATATGCATAAATATATCTTTAAATACAGTATATCATAATGCAGGTTCTCTATAGGATTTAGATGGAATACATTATGTTGGGGGATGAAAAGAGGACCTTTCTGGAGGGGCTAAAGCCTAACCCTATTTTTTACATTGGTTTATCAGTCCCAAATACGTGAATTCCAAGTACATGGCGTCTCCTTGGTACGTAACCCTCGTTTTGTTGGGGGGGACCACTCTATCATAGTCAGCCTCCAACATCATCGACACCCTCATACATCATGGCCACAGTGGCCTAGCGCACTGATTCAATGTACTCTAGTCCCTTGTCTCTGGTAGAGCAGGTTCGATCCCAGCTACATGCGAGTGAGTTTTCTGTCACAAACTTTCCTGGCCGTGGAAGTTAGGTGTGGATGCACCACCTCTGGGTTCCAGCTGGTTCCTTGCCCACATGCTACCCCTTCTGGAGGTATATAAGCGTCCTTGTGGCAGCCAAAGTCAATCTGTTGACTACTTAGGATAAGTTAGATTTAGGAATTATGTATTTTGAGCCTCATTGGCTGCCGATTCGTAATATACCGATTTGTATTTTTAATTGTAATACAAAGATAATATAAACACAAAAAATAATAAAATAGAGGAAAATAAAAATAAAAAATAGGAAAAGTGGGGATTGGGCCTGAGCATATAGATAGATATAGATTATAAATATTACTATTACTATTATTATAATTATTATTATTAATATTATTATCATTATTACTTCACCACCATCAACAACTTCCACTCAACCTCAAGCTCCACTGCCACCACCGCTCTCCACCATACTCAAATTCCACTGTTATAACCAATTATACTCACTCTCCACCACTCTCAAAATCTACCACAACCTTCTCACCACCACCCCCCTTATACTCCTTCACCAACACCCTTATACTCCCTCACCACCATCACTTTCCTAACTCCACCACCAGCACAGTACCCTCACTCTAACAGCACTCCCGTCTTTATCCGCACGACAGAGATCCTGGGTGAGAGGTCCTGCTTAATACACACACCGTGGCGTCATCACCTGGGGAGGGACGCCAAGCAGGGGTGTGGAGGGAGACAGGGGTGTGGCAGCAAACAAGGATGTGGAGTAAGGATGGAATGTAAGATAGAGGATATGGTGGGAATGGGGTGCAACAGAGGCTTGAGATGACATATTGTGGATGAGGCAAGGGTGTGGAGTGAGCTTGGTATAGAGTGAGATGTGAAGGCTGAGTAACAGATGGATGATGTGGTGGAAATGAGAAAGTGTGAACAGAAACTACGGTGTGGCATGAGACAAGGCTATTAGAGGGAAGTTATCATATAAGTATGGCAATAGTAGTGGATGATATGGTGAGATACAGGGATCTAGAGTGCAATAGATGTTTTGAATGAGCTATATTAAGCGAGACAAAATTGTGGAGAGAGGTGAGACGTGGGGATGGAGTGAGAAATGGATGACATAATGGAAGCTCATGGTGGGGATTCAAATCTATGGCTTGGAAGGAGATATTATGGAGTGAAGAAAGAATGTGGAGTGAGTTGAGTGTAGAATGAGACGTGACGGTGGAGTGAGAGATGGATGGTATAGGTATAGGGGTTATGAAAGAAATAGAGCCTGGGAATGAGATGGTGGCTTTGTAAAATATAGTGGGTATGAAAAAGGGTAATTGCAGCTACATAATAGTTTACCCATTCAAAGGTATATTGATGATATTCAACCAAGCTTATACAAAATACACAGTACCATTAATACACCCAATTATTTTATATAACCTTTTCATACTCTTTTTATACTTTTGATATTTTACAGTGTGGAGTGACACAAAAATAGGTGATGTGGCATTATACAAGGATGTGAAGTGGTGCATGCGAAGTATGAGTGTGGAGTGACATGATTATGATGGTGTGGAGAGGATAAGGGAGATAGTAAAACTGAAGTATGAAATGCAATAAGTGTAAAATTTCGCAATATTGTCAAATGAAAAACGATTCGAAACAAAGCAAGTGTAAATGTAATAAATATGGAGAGAAGGCAGGGATATGGAAAATAATTTAGGGATACAAGGTTACATTGAGACAGAATATTATCAATATACTTCGACAAGAATTAGTTTAATATAACTTAACGTACATGATAAAGTAAAGAGAGTACAACAAAATAGAAACATAAAATAATTACTAGAAAGATGAGAGGATGACCTAAATTCATTAGAAATGTTATTGAAATAATATATAATAAATAGTTGCACGAAGCAAAATTGAATGGAACCCATATCACTAGAGTCCCAGACACAAGAGGAAGGTAATGTGCTAAGCAACAATTGATATATATACATCCAATTTACCATTAATAGTTTCTCATCGATACAACATATACTACGCTGCCTCTAATGTGCAACCAGAGGAACAATCCTCAATAATAGCGATAAATAGCGAGGGCAAGTATAAGCCAGCGAGGTACATCTGACACAACGTTCTTCACTCGCAGGGACACAACAAAAGCTGCCCAACCCCCCCCATAAGAACGTTGACAGACACTCTTAGTTCACCCAAGGGTCTTGTGATCGGGGCTGTGAGTGAGTGAGTGAGTGAGTGAGTGAGTGAGTGAGTGAGTGAGTGAGTGAGTGAGTGTGTGTGTGTGTGTGTGTGTACTTACTCTAGTTGTATTGCGGGAGTGAGCATGCTCGTTATTTCCCGCCTCATATATGTGTAGGTGTTATATGTATCGTTGGAATGGCTGTGGATGTGTGTGTAGTCTGTATTTTAGCCAATTGGCGACATCGGAAACGAAGGCTTAGGGTGGATCTGTATGGTACCATTCTCACTATAGACGGTACCGTCTCGCCCGAAGGCTTAGGTAGCCATCAGCTTAGGTGAACCATATAATACCCATCTCGCCTTGTACCATTTTTGCCAACCCCAGATGGGACGTCACAACGTCGTCCACTTATTCCAGGTACCTATTTACAGCTAGGTGAACTGAGGCTAACACATGAAAGGAGACAAGCCCAATTTGTCTCCGCCCGGCCGGGGATTGAACCCCCGACCCCTCGTGTGTGAGACGAGAGCTCTACCTACTAGGCTACGGGCTCTCTGTGTGTGTGTGTGTGTGTGTGTGTGTGTGTGTGTGTGTGTGTGTGTGTGTGTGTGTGTGTGTGTGTGTGTGTGTGTGTGTGTGTGTGTGTGTGTGTGTGTGTGTGTGTGTGTGTGTGTGTGTGTGTGTGTGTGTGTGTGTGTGTGTGTGTGTGTGTGTGTGTGTGTGTGTGTAGTGTGTGTGTGTGTGTGTGTGTGTGTGTGTGTATGTGGTGTGTGTGTGTATGTGGTGTGTGTGTGTGGTGTGTGTGTGTGTGTGTGTGTGTGTGTGTGGTGTGGTGTGGTGTGTGTGTGTGTGTGTGTGTGTGGTGTGGTGTGTGTGTGTGTAGTGTGTGTGTGTGTGTGTGTGTGTAGTGTGTGTGTGTGTGTGTGTGTGTGTGTGTGTGTGTGTGTGTGTGTGTGTGTGTGTGTGTGTGTGTGTGTGTGGGTGTGTGTGTGTGTGTGTGTGTGTGTGTGTGTGTGTGTGTGTGTGTGTGGGTGTGTGTGTGTGTGTGTGTGTGTGTGTGTGTGTGTGTGTGTGTGTGTGGTGTGTGTGTGTGTGTGTGTGTGTGTGTGTGTGTGTGTGTGTGTGTGTGTGTGTGTGTGTGTGTGTGTGTGTGTGTGTGTGTGTGTGTGTGTGTGTGTGTGTGTGTGTGTGTGTGTGTGTGTGTGTGTGTGTGTGTGTGTGGTGTGTGTGTGTGTGTGTGTGTGTGTGTGTGTGTGTGTGTGTGTGTGTGTGTGTGTGTGTGTGTGTGTGTGTGTGTGTGTGTGTGTGTGTGTGTTGTGTGTGTGTGGTGTGTGTGTGTGTGTGTGTGTGTGTGGTGTGTGTGTATGTGTGTGTGTGGTGTGTGTGTGTGTGTGTGTGTGTGTGTGTGTGTGTGTGTGTGTGTGTGTGTGTGTGTGTGTGGTGTGTGTGTGTGTGTGTGTGTGTGTGTGTGTGTGTGTGTGTGTGTGTGTGTGTGTGTGTGTGTGTGTGTGTGTGTGTGTGTGTGTGTGTGTGTGTGTGTGTGTGTGTGTGTGTGTGTGTGTGTGTGTGTGTGTGTGTGTGTGACGTTCTTAGTTTGCCCCCTAGATCAATTCCAAGATATAAATATAACTTCAAGCTTAATCTGCATATTTTTCAGCCCCCTCCAAGCATGACCTGGGAGAGCAAGCAAGCGAGCAAGCCTCATTATGATGTGCTTGTTGACAGAATGGCCTGTCCCCGCGGCATAAGAATCACTGCTTCCCCCGGAGACTGGAGATTGGTCCGCCTGTGCATACTCAAGCAGTTCACTAGTCCCAAGTGGCTTGAGTGGGGGTGGGTGAGTGGGTTGGGGGTTGAGAGGGGGGGGGGGTATAAGATACTGTGGCTTCGATAGGGAGGTGATTCCTAGTTTTTCTTAACTATGCACCATTCCACTCAGTTGTTGTTGTGAATGTTTCTTTTATTATGTTCCTTCCAACAACCAACTATACTCCTAAAATCGATTAATGAAATTTACAAACACATGTGGCAGTCCGTGGATTCGAATCCAGTTACAGAACTGCACGTATTTGGTTGGAGAGGCACAAACTAAGAGTGTGAGGGGTGGAAATGAATTACCGGTACTTGAGAAGTGCATGTGGATTTACATGGAGGGATAGACAGTCGAATGAGGATGTAGCAGAGCGGTGTGGTGTGGATATGGATGTGCTAGAAAGTGTGAAAAGGAACATCTTGAGATGGTTCAGCCATGTGGAACGTATGGGAAGCCAGATAATTACTAAGAGAGTGTACGTACGAGAGTGAGGTAGAAAGACAGAGAGGGAGAGGCAGACCGAGAGTGAGTTGGAAGGATGGAGTTGAGAGACATATGAGAGAAAGCGGTGTTGATTGGGAGTAGGGGTGTCGGCTTGTGAGCGATTAATTCGTGGCCACCCTTTCGGGGACCAGGGCGTCTGACAATAGATAAATAGACGTACTAAAATCAATTTACTACAGTATTTATCCATTGCTAAATGTAAGAACTCACAATTTTTCCACACAAGGTATTTAACCCCTTCTCTACCGGTGACTTTCATTACATTCTGGCAACTATTAGATGATTAAATTCAGCTTAGGAAGGCCCTCTGCCAATTAAAAGGCTACAGACTATCTCAATTAGTCCTTTTAGCTTCCATATATCCTTCCTAAGCTTCATAAAATCGTCCAAGTGTAGGTGAAATAAAAACAAAAGGACGTCGTCGGTAAAGAAGGGGTTAATGGGGAGACTACTGTAAAGGATATAATATAATTCTCTCTACAAACAGTTCTGATCGGCCACTACTCCAATCTAAAGCACCTCACCAAGACGCATTGAACTTTTACATACACACCTTAAGTAACGGAGAATTAACCCTTTCACGTGTTTATGACGCAGAAGTTGCCAGATTAGCAATAATAAATAGAGTTCTCTCACTCTTATAATTACCTCTCCAAAATTAGTTTTCTGCCCACAGCTAACTCAAAGACAACTGCAGAGGTTGAAGTAACTAAACTAAAGGTTTCTAAATACCCCTGATGGCAACAAAGGCTTTAAAGTATCCCTAATAGGCTCAAAATTGCGTCATATGTCGGAGAGGGTTAAACAGGCTTTTTTATACATCACAGTTTCCCTTTGAACAAGTAAGTAACCAATATTAAACTCAAGGGGGGTGACCTGCTTTTTGTTATTTCTGTCCTTTTCTCTCTTTCTCCGGCTTGTATCCATTTGGCCCCATTCAGCCAACTAATTTAAGACGTTTATCCCCATCTAGGTGTCTATTTCTTCCTGGCGAGCGATAGCGAGCCAGCATTATATGAAGAAATCCGGCTTCGCCGGAGAAATTTTTCTATCGAAAAATGTACATATGCCTGCTGTCAATATACATAGGCATACATATGCCTGCTGGCTCGCTACCGCTCACCAGTAAAAAATTTACACCTGGATGGGGATAAACGTCTTAAAACAGTAGGCTGAATGGGGCCAAATGGAAGATAGAAAAGGACAGAACAAAAACAGGTCACCCCCCTTAATATTCGCCGAAGATACTCAGACTTCTACCCAAGGCTTCTTGATGTTATACCTAAGACTTCTGAAGCAGAATATACTTATTACTGTTACTCCTAAAAATATACATGATTTATGTGTGCTTAACATAGTATAAGAGATAACTTACTTCCTTAAATTTATATATACAGTATTTTCCAAGTAATACATATAATTGTGAACGAAAATAAATGTAATCAGTCTAGTACTAATGATCAAAATTAGCAAAGCATACTCAAAACTAATTGGAAGCATTGCCCTGCACGAGCAAAGTTCAGAATTTAAAATGAGGGAGCGACCAAAAGAAGACCAGGTTCTCCAAACATGGTACCATGTCTGCCTCTTAACGCGCGACCAGTGTTATGAATTAATTATGAAGTCACCGAGTCTCACTTACCATCAAGGTGTATTAAGGGGAGGTTTCCACTTGAGGGAATTTTTTTTCTGGACACCTTTCTCCCTCATGTTTAGCCCCATTGCTTTTGCGATTTTAAGACGTTCGCCCTAGTAGTTTAGATATTTTAAGAAATTTTGCCTCATTTCTGTCAATTTTAAGACCTTTCGTGCCATTAAGGTGTCGATTTTTTCCAGGCGAGCGATAGCGAGCCTATAATTTAAGAGCAATCGGCCTCCGGCCGGGACATTTTTCTACCGAAAAATGTACAAATTTATCTTGAAAGGGGGTCTAGGGGGTGTAATTTTAAGCTTTATGAAAACGTAGGGAACAAACTAAATACCTCCCCTTAATGGAAGGTGGACTGAGGACGTGGTGGGAACATGAAAGTTTACCACCCCTCCACACTCCTTCTCTAACACACACACTCTTTCTGTCCACTGTCCACGCAACATCACCCTCCTTCGCTCCCTCTCTATCCACATAAAACACCCTAATACTCTATCGCTATGCTCTACCCATGCAATTCTCACCCCCTCTGGCTAATGTCCGCGCAGTGTTATCCCCCCACCCCACCCCAACCCTCTCTGTACACTGTTCAGGAAACCCAAGCTCTCTTCTCCCATAGCCTAATGTCGCCCTAATCTATTTATCTACTGTCTATCAAACCCTACACCTACTCTGTCTATGAAACCCACCATCCCCTCTCTTACACCCACTCTGTCACAACATCCATACAACTCTATCACACCCTCTCTGTTACACTGTATACACAACTCTCTTTTTCTCTCTTTCTCTCCCTCTCTCTTTGGCTTGTATCCATTCAGCCCCATTCAGCCTACTGTTTTTAGACGTTTACCACATCCAGGTGTCAATATTTTCCTGGCGAGCGGTGGCGAGCCAACATATATATATTTTTGTTTTGACAGCAAGCTAAATTTTTAAATTTTTCGATAGAAAAATTTCTCCGGCGAAGCCGGATTTCTCCATACAATGCCGGCTCGCTATCGCTCGCCAGGAAGAAATCGACACCTGGATGGGGATAAACGTCTTAAAGCAGTTGGCTGAATGGGGCCGAATGGATACAAGCCGGGGAAAGAGAAAAAAAAGAGAGAAAGAGAAAAAAAAGCCGTTGACCCCCCTTAATCATGTTCTACTCCCAACTCTCGTTATCACCATTTAAAAGTATAGGTCTAATATTCTAAACAATTATTTTCGGATTAGGTCCTACAAATAACATTACCGTATAACACCACGTAAAATACTCTATTTATTTTCTTACATACTATGATTCCAAGTACTTCACTTGATTATTTGTGAATATCACTACTAATCCGACTGTCTATAAACTGCTTACAATAAGTAAATAACTGCATTGTAATTGTTGTGTATTACTAAATTAAAATGTAAAACTTGCAAACTAAACAAACCAAAATTGGGACAAGGACAATATAAAGTCAAATTAAATGATCAAATTCGCTATGTGGAAACAACGCTTACTAAAATGAAATCTATGAAATAAAAGAACACAATCAGAACACAAACCGAGAATATATTAGGAAAACATGTTCCATAATCCTATCGCAATCAGAGTCTTTAAAGATAACACTTGTGAATCATATATGCATTGATCCTATTACCACTATCATCACCCATCACCGTATTTGTGCCCCCCATCAACCTCTGCACACACTACTGGTCATGCATTATGTGCGTGACCTTGTGTGTGTGTGTGTGAGTGTGTAATTGAGTCTGTGCGTGCTTATTATCATACACACTGTAATGTATTCATGCTTAGATATGCATATACAAGGGAACCAGGATCTACTTAGCTTTGACAAGTTAATAGTGAAAACATACGTACTTATATGGTATTCCAAAAACCTTCTAGTTCACAATTACCCATACAATGCGAAATACACATAAGCTTTAAACACTACGGATCATCACCAAGGTATTTTAACACACCATTTACAATGGTGTCACACGAATAACTTCAGTGTTGACTTTGTGCTGGAGTCTAGCATTCGCTACAATTTTAAAAGGTATTTTAATATGTTTGTTAAACTGTATATATTTGTGATAAGTATGAACAACAAGGTTTAGAATTCCATCTTGATTGAGCTGAATATTGTCAGATAAACTAGACTTCACTACAATACACTTTACATTTAAATGATGTGATTCCCAGGAGATTTACTGTGAAATGCGTCCTTGCGAATTGTATTATAGCTACTGTTAGAGCCAAAATAAAAATGTTTACCATTGCGACATCCAAGTAACGTTAAGTATCCCTTCATGACCCTGTTGACTATGTCGTACCTCCTCAAACATTCTCTTTGTTCTCACTATCACTGCTTCAAAATATAGGACCATTTCGGACTAGGTACTTCGGGACTAATGCTAGCAACATACTATATTCATTGCATTCTAGTACTATTTGCAATTGCACGTACGATCGGGGGTATTAAGTGTTGTCATAGATTCCAGTGGTTTTCGCTCAACAAGTGTTATTGGTATCTTTATAGTTACTGGGAAAAGTGCTTATCCCTCAGAGTATTAGTCAGTGTCCGAAACTTTGTGAAATATCTGACAACACTTATTAACCTCGATTGTACCTTGTAAATTTCAAAATGATCGCAAAATATAATTACCTATATACTGCCATTAAAGTAAATTCCTTATATAAAATATGACTATGCAATATGAAAACGAAAAAATACGATTGGAAAATTGTCCATAATCGATAATACCAGCTCTGTCGATTCAAATATCTAACTAGTGATATACACATTGACTCCATTTGACACTCCCATCACTCATTGGTACCCACCATCTCACACACTACTGGTCATGCGTGTACGTGCGTGTGGGTGTGTGGGAGTGAATGCAAGTTAGGTTTTGCGTGCGAATTACCCCTTACACTAAAATATATTCATGTTTAACTATACATATGCATGGCATTTATACTGTATGCTCATATTCCATGCTGTATAGCCTACCACACACAATATTCGTAATGGCCAGTTTGTTGATCAATCAAGCAAACTTACGTCTTAATGTGACTAAAATAGCTCATGAATGGCTTCATTTGATACACTTCGAGTGAATAATCTAAATTATGTACCTATATTATCTTCCAAAACCTTCTAAATCATAATTACACACACAATGCAAAATAATATAAGCTTTAAATAATAACCACCAAGATTTTTGTTTCTTTTTTGTAGCACACCATTTATGAAGGTGTCACACGAACCATTGCAGCGTTGGCTTTGTATCCGAGTCTAGCATATGCTGCGATTTTAAAAACTGTTTCTAAACTATTTGAGTTACATATATTTGTCTTGATTGTGGACTAGAACCTTCGAAATTCCAAGTTAATAGAGGTGAAAATTGTCGGATAAAATAGAGCTTCACAACAATATCTTCTTTGATTTAAACTGTATGACTCCCAGATTTTACCCTGTGAAATGTGGTAGTACTTAAGTTACTGTTTAGGGGGGATGGGCGTATTTATTCACTCATTTATTTATCTTTGTGTTATTGTTTTCTTCAGTTTCCTCCTTAGACCTCCATCAAAAGCTAGACTAGCGCGCGCGCTCTCTCTCTCTCTCACCCAAGACCCTCCTTCAAGATACATTTTACGACAGAAAAATGTCCCGGCCGAAGGCCAGTTCCTCTTAAATTACAGGTTCGTTATCGCTCGCCAGGAAAGAAATCGACACCTAAATAACAATAACAGTCTTAATTGTTACAAAGAAATGGGGCAAAAGGTCTTAAAATTGCCCAACTAATAGGTCGAACATCTTAACCCTCTCACGACCATATGACGCAGAGGTTGCCAGATTAGCAATACTAAATAGAGTTCTCTCACTCCTATAATTACCTCTCCAAAATTAGTTTTCTGCCCACAGCTAACTCAAAGACAACTGCAGAGGTTGAAGTAACTAAACTAAAGGTTTCTAAATACCCCTAATGGTAACAAAGGCTTTAAAGTATCCCTAATAGGCTCAAAATTGCGTCAAGAACGTGAGAGGGTTAAAACCTGAACACAAATGGAGCTAAACATGAGGAAGAAGGGGACCGTAAAATACAACCATCTCCCCTTCGAGCCAACCTAGAGCTGTGTAGGCCTACTAATGTTACTATCAGCATACAGTATATAGCGGCAATTGTACACTGGCGAGTTTCGTTCTATAAGGAAGTTGGAGCTGTAGACAACGATATTTAACAGAATGTACAGTTAAAATACGGTCGTAGTACTTATATAAATACGGTAATAGTACTTATATAAATACGGTAATAGTACTTATATAAATACGGTAATAGTACTTATATAAATACGGTCGTAGTACTTATATAAATACGGTCGTAGTACTTATATAAATACATAGAACCCAATTCAACGTACTATTTAGCCATCAGAAACGTACATTATGATTGCATTTCTATTAATTATTGATGTCTACAGCTCCAACTTCCTTATAGGCTGACACTCGCAAGTGGTCAATTGTCTAGTCATGATCCTGTTGCCCATATCGTGTTCTTCAGAATACTCCCTATGCCCACATATTTCATCACCGTTTTAAAATTTAAGGCCAATTCGAATTAGGTGCGACAAAGCACATTCTGGCCCCATCAATACAACTACATTCATTGCATTCTGTATTATTATATCAATTGCATCTACCTTCAATTGTACATTTCTGAATGATGAAAAACTCCGACTATTTACATACTGCTCAATACTGCGGGTTTAAAACAACGTTGTGTATTACTAAACAGAAACATATGATTGGATGAATGTTCCATAATCGATATTACTCACAATGCCATACCAATTATGTATATTCCAAAAAAACATATTCATTGACTTTATTGGCACTATTATCATGAATTACACATTGCCTTATTTTCCTCCTTCACCAGCTGCACACATTATTGGTCATGCGTGTACGTGTGTGCGGTTGTGTGCGTGTGAGTGAGTGAAATTGAGTTTGTGCGTGCGGGGAAGGAATTTAATTATACTTCACACTAAAATATATTCCTGTTTAACTATCCGTATACATGACCCTTATACTGTATGATCCTTATACTGTATGACCCTTATACTGTATGCTCACATTCCAAGTTGCGTGACACGGACAATCTTCTTAAGGGGGGTCACCGGCTTTTTTTTTTATCTGTCTCTCCTTTTCTCTTTTTCCTTGGCTTGTATCCATTCGGCCCCATTCCGTCAACTGTTTTAAGACGTTTATCCCCATCCAGGTGTCGATTTCTTCTTGGCGAGCGATAGCGAGCCAGCATTTTATGGAGAAATCCGGCTTCGCCGGAGAAATTTTTCTATCGAAAAATGTACAAATTTAGCTTGCTGTAAAACAAATATATATATATATATATATATATATATATATATATATATGCTGGCTCGCTACCGCTCGCCAGGAAAATATTGACACCTGGATTGGGGTAAACGTCTTAAAATAGTAGGCTAACTGGGGCCGAATGGATACAAGCCAAAGATAGAGGGAGAGAGAGAGAAACAAACGAGGTGGGCTCCCTTAATAGCCAGCTGGGGTTTGGTCAATCATGCAAAGTTATGTCTGAAAGCGATCAACATTTCTAATGAATGGCTTCACTTTATACTTCACTCAAGAGAACGAGGTGTGCTTAGCTTTGATGAATGAATAGTGAACAATACGTATTATTATGGTCTCCCATAACTATTTAGCTCACACGAACTTATTCAGCGTTGGCTTTGTATCGAAGTTTAATATACCCCATGATTTTAAACGGCATTCTTATACTATTTGAGTTATATACAAGGTAGCGCAGATTTCGGTTATATTATTTGAGTTATATACAAGGTAGCGCAGATTTCGGTTATATTATTTGAGTTATATACAAGGTAGCGCAGATTTCGGTTATACTATTTGAGTTATATACAAGGTAGCGCAGATTTCGGTTATATTATTTGAGTTATATACAAGGTAGCGCAGATTTCGGTTATACTATTTGAGTTATATACAAGGTAACGCAGATTTCGGTTATACTATTTGAGTTATATACAAGGTAGCGCAGATTTCGGTTATACTATTTGAGTTATATACAAGGTAGTGCAGATTTCGGTTATACTATTTGAGTTATATACAAGGTAGTGCAGATTTCGGTTATACTATTTGAGTTATATACAAGGTAGCGCAGATTTCGGTTATACTATTTGAGTTATATACAAGGTAGCGCAGATTTCGGTTATACTATTTGAGTTATATACAAGGTAGCGCAGATTTCGGTTATACTATTTGAGTTATATACAAGGTAGCGCAGATTTCGGTTATACTATTTGAGTTATATACAAGGTAGCGCAGATTTCGGTTATACTATTTGAGTTATATACAGGGTAGCGCAGAATTCGGTTACTCATTGTAGCGCCAGCTGAGTCAACTGGGTATTCCAATTTGCCTTGATTATGAATTACAACATTGGGAATTCCAGCTTTACGTAGGTGAATAATGTCGGATAAAAATAACTTCACTACATTATTTGCTTGATGTAAATTATGTAAATAACCACAGTGGAATACACTCGTGTGACATGCACTGTAGTTATTTTTGTTTAGCCATTCTAGATAATTGTACCCATTGCTACATCCATATAGCGTCAATTGACCATATGTGATCTCTGAATCTTCTTTCTCTTCCCAGGATTTTTCATCACTAACTCATATTATATTGCCATTTCCGATTAAGTCTTACAGGACATATTGTTGCACCATATAGGCTATAATACTATTTTCATTGCATTCAATATTATAATTTCCCTTGCATGTACTTACACTTGTAAATATCTTGGTTATATAAAATTATGTCAGCCTAAATACTGCTTAACTTTACTCAATGTCTGTTTTGAAATGAAGTTGTGTATTACAAAAATAATAATAATAATATTGGAAAATGGTCGACAATCGATGTTAACACCATTGCCGATTCAAATATATAACTTTTGAATTAAATATGCATTGACCCCATTGACACTATCATCACCCATCGCCTATTTGTCCCCCCTTCAACCTTTGCCCCACACTACTTGTACGTGCGTGAGGGTGTGTGCGTGTCAGTGCGTGTAATCTAGTTTGTGCGTGCTAATAGTCCTTCACACCAAAATATATGCATGTTTAACTATACGTATGCCTGACCCTTGTAGTGTATGCTCATATTCCAAATGGCATGACTAGTACAATATCCTTAAGGGAGCCCACCTCGCCGTGTTTTCTCTTTCTTTCCCTCTCTCTTTGGCATGTATCCATTCGGCCCCATTCAACCTACTGTTTTAAGACGTTTACCCCTATCCAGGTGTTAATATTTTTATGGCGAGCGATAGCGAGCCAGCATACATATATTTTTGTTTTGACAGCAACTAAATGTGTACATTTTTCGATAGAAAAATTTCTCCGGCGAAGCCGGATTTCTCCATAAAATGCTGGCTCGCTATCGCTCGCCAGGAAGAAATCGACACCTGGATGGGGATAAACGTCTTAAAACAGTTGACTGACTGGGGCCGAATGGATACAAGCCAGGGAAAGAGAGAAAAGGAGGGAGATAAAAAAAAAAACGGTGATCCCCCTTAATGGCCAGGGTGTTGGTCAATCATGCAAACTTATGCCTGAATGCGACGAAAAGATCTCATGAATGGGTTCATTTGATACGACACTTAAGGGGAGAAAAAGATCTGCTTAGCTTTGATGTTTGAAAATAGCGAGAATTACGTGTTTATAAGCTACCTTCAAAACCTTTTCGCTCACATTTACCGACACAATGGGAGATTCCACGAACCCCAATGAAAAAAGGACGAGGGGAAAAAAATATGTATGGAGTAAAAAAGTGTGGAGATGGGTCACGCACACGGCAGACCACACATTTGGTTAAGTCAGCAAATAGCACCAATGTAGATCACTTAGTGTCTGGTCCGGCAAGGCTATCATTTACATAAAAGATGAACCTGAAGGGGACAGCCTCACTATACTGTATACACTAAAAGGATCATGCAAGAGGAAAAAGAGAAAGAGAAAGAGAGAGAGAGAGAGAGAGAGAGAGAGAGAGAGAGAGAGAGAGAGAGAGAGAGAGACTTTTTTTTATTGAATTAAAATATTTATTAGTTCATACAATACAGCTTACCAATTTGATACATTAAAACAAAAGTGGCTGGTTACTGTGAGAATGAAACTTTCTCTAAGATCTTCACTAATACTGTCACTCACTTAACTCCTTACTTTCTAGTAATACATATATATAATATATATATATATATATATATATATATATATATATATATATATATATAGAGAGAGAGAGAGAGTAGGGGGGGGGGTTATACCACACCTGCGCTATTAGTGATGAAAGAGGTGAATATTGGGGTCACTTACACACTCACGCATCAGGACAGACCAGGTGGAAGTAGAGTCAACACGGGTTTTTATGGGCCACTATATCCTATTTTACTTACCCTTGCCTGAGAGTGTCGTGTCTCCAGCTTGATTGCTGAGTTATGACAAAATGTTTAACCCCTTGTGGAATATGACGCATTTTGACAGTTTATTCTGGCTATTACTAGAAGACTTTATTTAGAAAGGAGGGATCTGCGGGAGTCAAAAGATTAATCGAGATCGACTTCACCCCTTTGATTGCTAGAGGTCCTTCCTAAGCTGTATATAATAATCTAATAACAGCTATAAGAAACTGCTAAACGCGTCATAATCCTCAGAGGGTTAATTAACAGGAAAAGTCTCAACAAAAAATGATAATATAAAGGTATTGGTATAATTCAGGAGTTAGCGCTATACAGTATTAGTCAAACATTTAGTAATGATGAAGCAGCTTACAACATTTATCTCCATGCACAGACAAACAGAGACTAGGGAACCAGTAACCATATTTTTAAAATATTGTAGACCTTCAGGACATTAAATATTCATTGCATAAATTGTTTTGTATTGCACCTCTTTCGTGTGCATTGGATAACTATTTAGTTTGCCTTTAAAAATTCCAAAACTATAATTTCATCCTATTAATTTGTTTTCTATGAATGAATTTCGGTATACAAAAATATATATAATACATAACAAAAATATAAATAGCATTACTGTATTGTAAACAAATAGTTCTTGCTCAAATAACTTGGAATTGTCGAGCTGGGCAGAACAGCAAATATATAAATACAATTTGAAGAATGGTAAGCAAATCTATTGCTTTGCATTCAATGCTCATCATGATCACACTAAAACCCCGTACGCTTGGGAAGGTCGGAAATACATTTTGTTTTCGAATTATGGTCTATGATCTTCTCCAGGTCATAAGTATATGCTTGCTAAATCTCTGATCGGTATTTTTACCAATACGACGACATAATGCATTATCTCAAGAAGTACCTCAACAAATATAGAAATAGCAATTACAACGCCCTCACAATCAACAATAATAACCACTCATACAGTGATATGCAACATCATTCAACTAATAGCAATTACAACGCCCTCACAATCAACAATAATAACCACTCATACAGTGATATGCAACATCATTCAACTAATAGCAATTACAACGCCCGCACAATCAACAATAATAACCACTCATACAGTGATATGCAACATCATTCAACTAATAGCAATTACAACGCCCTCACAATCAACAATAATAACCACTCATACAGTGATATGCAACATCACTCAACTAATAGCAATTACAACGCCCTCACAATCAACAATAATAACCACTCATACAGTGATATGCAACATCATTCAACTAATAGCAATTACAACGCCCTCACAATCAACAATAATAACCACTCATACAGTGATATGCAACATCACTCAACTAATAGCAATTACAACGCCCTCACAATCAACAATAATAACCACTCATACAGTGATATGCAACATCACTCAACTAATAGCAATTACAACGCCCTCACAATCAACAATAATAACCACTCATACAGTGATATGCAACATCACTCAACTAATAGCAATTACAACGCCCTCACAATCAACAATAATAACCACTCATACAGTGATATGCAACATCATTCAACTAATTGTAGTCTGATTCTCATACAATGTTGTGACTTGCGTGATATTTAACGGGGAAATACAAAAGTGTTTATACAGTAGCATACAGTGTTTATACAGTAGCATACAGTGTTTATACAGTAGCATACAGTGTTTATACAGTAGCATACAGTGTTTATACAGTAGCATAGTGTTTATACAGTAGCATACAGTGTTTATACAGTAGCATACAGTGTTTATACAGTAGCATACAGTGTTTATACAGTAGCATACAGTGTTTATACAGTAGCATAGTGTTTATACAGTAGCATACAGTGTTTATACAGTAGCATACAGTATTTATACAGTAGCATACAGTGTTTATACAGTAGCATACAGTGTTTATACAGTAGCAAACAGTGTTTATACAGTAGCATAGTGTTTATACAGTAGCATACAGTGTTTATACAGTAGCATACAGTGTTTATACAGTAGCATACAGTGTTTATACAGTAGCATACAGTGTTTATACAGTAGCATACAGTTTTCTTACATAGATTAGTAGAAGTAACACCATATACGAATTCAATAAAGGTCGGTAATATGTAGAGCATACTGTACTTGGATTATCCTCGTTCATAGTATATAATTGAGCAATTTGGTGCACATATGATTTCAATTGTAGATAGTATTACAGATTTATTTGTAAACACTTAATAATTATATAGTAGTTAATAAAGACGCATATACAATATACATAGCATGGTGTTTCCAGAAATGGTGATGATATTCAAGGCATACGTGCAACAATTGTCATATTGCACTAATAGGCTTGTAACCTAGAATAATAACAACTAAAACAACAACAACAACACGACTGCTGTTATAGTGCTCACTCATGTGTAACTCAAATGGAACAATTATCATTATCATAATATAATGAATATACCATTTATTTCTCACAGGTATGATATGGTAATTTCATTAATTAATTGCATATAACTAATTGCAATTACTTTGACTACCGGTATTAATATAATGCAAACGGCAGCATTAACTTATATTTATAAGGACTCGTATTAGGGAAAATATATATAAAAACAATATTTATACTGTATTATGTAAGAGATTGAATCAATAATTGCATGAAGATTATTTAATTCAAGGGAAACTGACACACTACACACACACACACACCCACAATATCTACATGTCACACAAGCATACACACATACAGTACTTACATAATATCCAAAACTTACAGAAGCACAAACAAGCAGTAAGCACAAACATCTAAACAAACCCCAAACCTTAAAATAAACAAACGATTAAGGGGGGTCACCTGCTTTTTTTATCTGTCTCTCCTTTTCTCTCTTTCTCTGGCTTGTATCCACTCGGCCCCATTCAGCCAACTGTTTGAAGACGTTTATCCCCATCCAGGTGTCAATTTCTTCCTGGCGAGCGATATCGAGCCAGCAGTGTATAGAGAAATCCGGCTTCGCCGGAGAAATTTTTCTATCGAAAAATTTACAAATTTAGCTTGCGGTCAAAACAAAAAAATATATATGCTGGCTCGCTGCCGCTCGCCAGGATAATATCGACACCTGGATGGGGGTAAACTTCTTAAAACAGTGGGCCGAATGGGTACAAGCCAAAGAGAGAGGGAGAAAAAGAGAAAAAAAAAGCGAGGTGGGTTCCCTTAACACACCAACACAGCGTGAAGATCCCTGCCCACTTCTCATTATCCTCACCCAACCTTTATTTTAAGCACCACACTTCTGAGCAGTCCTACTACTGTATCACAACGCCGCGTCTACTCACACAATACTGATACAATGCTGATACAATACTGATACAATGCTGATACAATACTCATGCAATAGTAATACAATACTGATCCGGTGGTCAATGATTCGTTTACGTGTTCGCTCTATAAATGTAGATATAACAATAGGTTTGAACATAGGTTACATCAGGTTAGGCTAGGTTGAAAAACATACTGTAAGTTGCACATTAAGTGTTCCACAGGCTATATGCTAATTTTGTTTATGCTATAATTGGGATTTTATGTAAAACAATTGCAAACAAAATCTACCGAGATAACTATCTACTGGTTTATAAACTTGAGTTTGTGTGTATCATGCCATTACAAAAGTAGCACTTTAACTGTTTCGAGTGTTAGTGAATGTACACACTTAGTAACTTAGTTGCTTAAAATAAACTCGCCACGCTCCCCAGACCTCTCTCCTCTGCTCTCCCCCTCCCCCCTGCCCTCCCCATCGTCCCCCGGGAGCTCTGTCATTTACAGTGATGAAGGCGACGCCCTCACCCACCGCTGCGGACATTATCTACTATTACCTTGTTTACCAAAGAGGCTAGCACACTGCGGCTAGATTGCCTACACTTTAGGAACTTGGGTATATTTCTGCTTCCGTCGGGAACCCAACATGACGCTAATTACCGTTCGTCTCTCTCTTGCAATTGTTGTTACTCTTCCGTTTGTTGATTTGGATTAACCAAAAGAGTTGTCTCGGGGGGAGAGAGAGAGTTAAAGTTAGAGAGAGAGAAAAGTAAACATAGAAGTTGTTATTGTTGCTTAACCCGCGGTGTACTGTTCAATAACATCGAAACTACCTACGGAGGAAGCCGACTGCCACAATCGGTGCCGACCAGAGGTCCTCTACTCCACTGATGTTGTGTTGGATCTAATTGTGCTGCCAGTGTAGAGCAGTTTGAGAATATGTGCGGTATTTATTATGTAGTGTAGTATGGCATTGTGGGCATGTGTTGTCTATTGTGTTGTCTATCCGGTGTTGGTACATTATGAGTGATGGGTGATATCCACTGTGTAGTCTGCATATGTGTACTTTGTCTGTTCTGTTTAGTTGGGCCTCTGATTCATGAATATGTGGTAGAGGCTAGCCAAGGACGCTATTGAGACCTAGGTCATCTTCTGCTGTCTGTGTGAGGGTTGTTTTAATGTGCTTGTTTAGGTTGTGGTTGTAGGGGGGTAGGGGGGTGGGGGGATGGTGTTGTGCATTGTGTTGTTGTATTTTTTTTTGTATTCGTTATTTTTTCTGGGTGTAGGAGGGTGGTTGCTCATGTACTGTGATGGGTGTTGTAGGTACTGTTTTGTTGCTGCTATGTACTGTATACCTTGCATATCTAAGTGTTTGTGGAAGCGGATTATCTTGGTGTCTGCGTGTAGGTGTTCTATGGGTAATGTCTGTGTGCATCCTGTGATGGTGCGTAGCACTTGTTTTGTGTGATCTGCAGCTTTTTATGTTGTGATTGGGAGATGGAGGGGGGCCTAGCATGGGCTTGTAGTATGTTGAGTGCGTGAATGGTTTTTGGTTGTGGTGGATTGGAGTTTGTTTATCTACGTTGCCAACTAGCCTTAACCCTGACTGTACCAGCGACGTACAATGGCCGACAGTAAGAAAGTCACTCGCCAGTACCAGCGCCGTACGATGTCTGTCAGTATTATTCGGTCCTTGTCCCGAGCGGTATCAGGTGCCATGACTTGTAAATACTGCTTTAAGATCTTGGCAACACTTCTCAGAGTGTATCTAAGGTCCCGCAGGCAGGCGGGCTCAGTACTCATCCAGCTTTCGGGGTGAGAGGTTGCACTCTCTCGTCTTTGAAGCCATTTTGGCCACAATGTTTGGTACTGGAAGTTACATTTATAGTAATACCTTCTGGTACAGTAAGGGTTAACAGATGAGAAATGATCGCCGGGACCTCCCCAGCCCCACATGGCAAACACCCGCTGAGTGTGTTGTGGTGTTTTATGTAGAGTATGTCTGGTGTAAGGCTTGTGACTGGTTCATTTCAGCGAAGAGTCTGAACCCAGGCTGCTTGTCTCCTGTTTTTTCAGCAGTTGGCCGGGGCTGGATGATATTGACGGTTGGCTCCTGCAGATAGGTGATCCGTCCCATAGAGACGTCCACTCGGCAGTGCAGGAGGTGATGTCACTACATAGAGGTGTAGTGGCACCAAACCGGAAGATAGGAAGGAGAAGGGTTTGAAATGTCCGTTCGATGGAGGCCTTCTGTGCTTTGCAACACTTGTTCTTTACTTCAACTAATAAATGCAATCTTTCAACTGTTTTCGATATGTTATATGAGTTTATGTTTTCCATTATTTGTGTATATCTTTAAGAACTCAGAAACACGTAAGAAAGTAAAGTTTTAGCAGTTATCATTTATTATACCAAGTACCCGAATCCTACCATGTAAACACCACTGTGATAACCCCTCCTGTAACCCTCAGACTTGACGTGGCCAAAAAGATTATCACATTAGAGTTTCATAGACAAAGGGTTGGTAACATCACACACACTGGCTGAGAGCCGTCCGCGTTATCCCCAAGTCTGGGTGGGTTTATAAACTGGCCTTACTTTTCTTTCAATAATACTAATGATAATGATGATAACAATAATGATATTGATAATAATGATACTAATAATAACCGGTTTATTTCGAGCCTGCCGCCAATTAGGCTGAACATACATAATTCCTTAAGGTAACATATCCTATGTAGTCAATAGATTGACTTTGGCTGCCACAAGAGTACCTATATAACCTCAGAAGCGTTAGGATATGGGCAAGGAACCAGGTGGAACCCAGCGGTGGCGCATCCAAACCTAACCTTCACAGCCAGGAAAGTTTTTGTCAGTAAACCTCACCCACAGGTAGCTGAAATCGAACCCGCGCTACCCAGGCCAAGAGACTACAGAACAGTCACTCAGTGCACTCGGCCACTGTGGTCATGGCCGAGCATAGTAATTTATTTTAGTCTAACTTCAATTCATCTCGCCTAATCTAACTTACCTAACCTCAACTAACCTAACTTAACTAATAAGTTAGGTTAGTTAGTTGGATTAGTTCCGGTTAGGCTATGCTTAGTTTATTTATTTAATTTTCTATGTGCATGAAGGCGACAAAAGGCAAAGCCGCCTGCAACAAGCGTCTCCCCCAAAGTTGAAAGGGATAGTCGCTATTTTAAAAGTTTATTTTATTGTATTGTATTTATTATTTTGTTGGTGTATTGGAAAGAAGTGCGATGTGCTTATTTAGTGTAGTGAAGTGAAAGGGAGGAGGAGGAGGTGATTGTGAGACAGAAACGGCGAGGGAAGCCAGACAAATGAAACAGGAGTTCCAGCAACTCCTTATCACATGAGGCCTCCCCTGGGTATTGCCCTGCTTGATTGGTGTCTACAATCTCCCCAGACTACCGTGATCGTCGTGGTTAACACTTCCAGTATATCAGAAACGGTTCATAATAATTATTTCTGGCCATCAGTAGAGCGAATTTGTTCAATTAAGGAAAGTTCTATAGGCTATATATACTGTATGTTAGAGCGTTAATTTCTTCTTTTGACTCCCACAGATGCATCTTAAGCTGCATAAAATCATCTAATTATAAGTATAATATAAGGAAGAACCCGTCTTCGTACAAAAAAAAAAAAAAAAAAAAAAGTAGCCGGCGAGGCTGAACCCGTCCAAAGTTGGGGAATCTGCGACTCGTCCGGGGGGCGGGGTGGTGTGGAGAGGGAGTAAATCATGACACTCCATCATCACACTTCATCTCCTTACTACATCATCGCAGCGGAAAGTGGGGGGAATATGGAAAGTGGGGGGAATATGAAAAGTGGGGGGAATATGAAAAGTGGGGGGAATATGAAAAGTGGGGGGAATATGAAAAGTGGGGGGAATATGAAAAGTGGGGGGAATATGAAAATAGGGAGGTGCGATCGGAGGGTGGGCCAGCCAGGGCATGCATTGTTGATCAGGCGCCTCCGTGGAGTTCTATTAAGGGGGTCACCTGCTGTTTTCTCTCCTTTTCTCTTTCTCTGGCTTGTATCTATTTGGTCCCATTCTGCCAACTGTTTTAAGACGTTTATCCCCATCCAGGTGTCAATTTCTTCCTGGCAAGCGATAGCGAGCCAGCATTGTATGGAGAAATCCGGCTTCGCCGGAGACATTTTTCCATCGAAAAATGTACAAATTTAGCCTGCTGTCAAAAACATTAACAAATATATGCTGGCTCGCTACCGCTCGCCAGGTACAAAAAATCGACACCTGAATGGGGGTAAATGTCTTAAAATAGTAGGCTGAATGGGGCCAAAAGGATACAAGCCAGAGAAAGAGAGAAAAGGAGATAGAAAAGGAGGTGACCCCCCTTAACTCTTTCAGTACTAGAGGACTATTTATTATTATCATCGCAAACATTAAATGAAAACCATCTAATGTTAGCATTCATAATAGCCATAACTCTACTTACGAAGGACATTTATATCTATTTATTTACTTTCTGATTTGATTCATTTTAATATTGAATAAAAGCGTCTAATAATTATATAGTAAAACTACTATAAACGATATTTAACAAAAGTATCATCGTACCAAAAGAAATAACTTAAGTAATACGATCTATCTATCTATCTATTGCCAGACGCCATACTCCCCTTACGAGGGTGGCCATACACAGAATGCCCCCAAGCGGACCTATTCCCTGTGAGAGGGACAACCCGAGCCAGTTTAGTGAAGGACTTACAGGATTGACCACTCAATTTAGGATCCGTCCGACTCCGAGGCCCTCTGTGTATCTCGTTAGCACTATTTTTCTACAGTGGTGTTCGGCTAATCCATCCACTAATCTGCCTTACCCTTACGTAAGCAGTACGGATTTGTATCAGGTTTACTCCCCTAGACAGGTTGCCAACCAAGGCTGACGAGTCCCATCCACCCGGATTTGTATAAGGTTGTCTCCCCTAGATGAGTTGTCTACCAAGGCTAACGAGTCTCATCCACCCTCAGTAATGATGCATAATACGATGATACTTTTATTCAATATTTTATTCGATTCTGTTCATCATTAGGCCATTGTATGCAGTTATGAAGATATTTTCGGGAGTCATAGAGTTAATAGGTATCGTCTTTACCCTTTTGATATCTAGAGGTTCTTTGGAAGCTAAATGAGTCTGATGATAAGCATAATACAACTGAAATCCGGCAATCGCATTGAAGGAGTTCACTCGTTCCACTCGTTCTCCTTCACAATACCACTGTCCTGGAACGGATTTGCACACATCTAGAACCGCTTGTTCTATATTCTAAGTTTTGTTGCATTAAGAGGATTATGTTCATATTTTGCTCGTCTTTACGCTTTAATATGTCTGAATTGCGTTGCGAAATGAAGTGATGGATGGGTGAACAGAAAATGAACTGATGGATGGGTGAACAGAAAAGGCCTGATTAAAGCAAATTGAGCCGAGAGGTTATTCTAGAATCAATGGCTATAATACAATATGGAATACTTATAGTTAGGAAATATAGGAGGACATTAATATTATCTCTATGCTTGAATACATTATCTGAAATAAATTGACAGCGGATCAGACCGACGAGTGAAGCACAAAAGGCCTGATTAAAGCAAGGCGCGCCACGAAGATATTCTAGATTCAATGGCTTTCATAAATTATGCTTCTCCAATCTCCCGCACCAACCAAATATGAAACAATCCAATCATGCGTGACAAAGTGAAGATTTCGATCGCCGGCTGATATTGTACTTAAATCATGTTGAAGGTAATTCACAATTGATGATGTGATTCATCAACGTTGCTCCACCGCCCATGTTAGGCACGCGGGCCTCACCTCTGTTGTGATTGTTTTCAGCCTTCAGCAGCCGGAGCTCACGACCTCGTTCTCAACAGCATTTGTATGTATGCAATCCAGTTCTGACCATTCGTACAGTTGCCTATGTCTAGATGTTACGATGATAATTTTAATTGTGCATATTTTGTCTATATTTTTGGATGAACATGTTTCAAACACAAATTATTATGTGCGATGCTAAATCGGGGTGAGTGTTTGGAGGATAGGGTGGAAGGGTGTTGGGTGAGGGGTACTGCTTTGGCTGCCTGGTAGACAACGGTAAAGAGGGATTGTAATGGGTGGGAGTGAATGCTTAGGGGTCAGGGAGAGAGGGATGATGTATGGGTCAGGGCGAATGTTTCAAGGTCAGGGAGAGAGGGATGACGAGGGATGGGTAAGAAAGAATGCTTG
>CM064540.1:5108519-5115086 GCA_032716605.1 Paralithodes platypus
GGGTTAATTCCATACAGCCCGGTGTAAGATATTCCTCCTTATAAAGCACAATAGCCAATTACTCCCACCACCACCACCACCACCACATATATACTCCATCCGTTCATATAGGGGTAGTACACAGTCTGGCTCCTAATGTGGGTGCACATTACTCTTAAGGGGAGGTATTTAGTTTGTTCACTACTTTTTCATCAAGCTTAAAATTACACCCCCTAGACCCCCTTTCAAGATAAATTTGTACATTTTTCGGAAGAAAAATTTCCCGGCCGGAGGCCGGTTGCTCTTAAAGTACAGGCTCGCTATCGCTCGCCAGGAAAAAATCGACACCTTAACGGCACGAAAGGTCTTAAAATTGACAGAAATGGGGCAAAATGTCTTAAAATATCAAAACTACTAGGGCGAAGGTCTTAAAATCTCAAAATCAATGGGGCTAAACATGAGGGAGAAAGGGGTCCAGAAAAAAATCCCTCAAGTGGAAATCTCCCCTTAACCAAACTAATAGAGTAGGTTTACCCATACAATACAACTACGCCATTTTGATTTATTTCTGGTTATCAGATTATGATAAGTATGTTGTACACAGCCCATACTGGGACATAATACGCAACTATTAGATTGTGTGAATACCAACCAAACAGCACACCTCGACCCACAGAGAACTAGTTGTATATTGTATAATGAAGCTAATGGATAATTATATTAAGGTGTTGTGCTTAAGGGAGCCCACCTCGCTTTTTTTTTTTTTTTCTCTCCCTCTCTCTTTGGTTTGTATCCATTCGGCCCCATTCAGCCTACTGTTTTAAGACGCTTACCCCCATCCAGGTGTCAATTTTTTCCTGGCGAGCGGTAGCGAGCCAGCATATACTGTATATATTTTTGTTTTGACAGCAAGCTAAATTTGTACATTTTTCGATAGAAAAATGTCTCCGGCGAAGCCGGATTTCACCATACAATGCTGGCTCGCTATCGCTCGCCAGGAAGAAATCGACACCTAATGGGGATAAACATTTTAAAACAGTTGGGTGAATGGGGCCGATTGGATACAAGCCAGGGAAAGATAGAACAGGAGAGCGGGATAACAAAGAAGCCGGTGACCCACCCTTAAATCGTGATGAAAAGTGTGTATATTGATCTGTGTTGTAAACTTTGAATAACTTGTTCTGATAATAAATAGAGTTAATCCTACGAACTCAGTGAGGCGTGAACATTCGATTATAAACAGCAATATTTATACTGTAATTGTAATTGCAACACATGTCACAAATGTAAGGGGGGTGACCTGCCTTTGTTTATCTCTCTGGGTTGTATCCATTCGGCCCCATTCAGCCTACTGTTTTAAGACGTTTATCCCTACCCAGGTATCGATATATGCATGGCGAGCGATAGCAAGCCACCATATTTTGGATAATGAGTTAGACAGCTGGCTAAATTTGTACATTTTTCAATAGAAAAATGTTTCCGGCAAAGCCGTAATTTTCCATAAAATGGGCCGAATGAATACAACCCAGAGAGAGAAAAAAAGCAGGTCAACCCCTTAATAATAGTAGCCTGTATGTGTGACATAGAGGGCTAGTATAACATAAAAGCATCAACAACAACAACAACAACAACAACAACAACAACAACAACATATGTGACATAGATATATGAGTTTATCATCTACTGATCAAAGATACAATTATTTTACATAAGGATGCGAAGTCTATGCATACTTAATATCTCTCTCTCTCTCTCTCTCTCTCTCTCTCTCTCTCTCTCTCTCTCTCTCTCTCTCTCTCTCTCTCTCTCTCTCTCTCTCTCTCTCTCTCTCTCTCTCTCTCTCTCTCTCTCTCTCTCTCTCTCTCTCTCACCTAGAATTAAGTCCTGACCACCTCGCTGGGATCATAAGGTCTGTGTATCTATGTGAATATATGTAAATCTCTCTCATATGTGACCGAAGACATTAATACATTATTTCATTCTTGATACTTACTCCTACTACCACCGTTTATTGAATAATACTAAATTTTATCAGCAAATGTAATTTACAGTTGATCACAATCTTATATTTTTAGCATATCTTATCACTCAGGGAATTTTATTTGTCTGTGTTTTGATTTGTTTTGTTTAAGTAACTATGCCTTATATAGACTCTCTCTCTCTCTCTCTCTCTCTCTCTCTCTCTCTCTCTCTTTATTCACATTCTTTTCTTTCCCCTTGAACAATACACTTTCCATTTTTTCTAATCTCCCCGTCGCTCCCCTCCTCCCTCTCCCTGTTCATTTTACCCCCTTCTCCTCCCTTATTGCTTTTGCCTGGCTCCTCCCTTCAAGCAACTCCCTTCCAATATATGCTCTCTCTCTCTCTCTCTCTCTCTCTCTCTCTCTCTCTCTCTCTCTCTCTCTCTCTCTCTCTCTCCTCTCTCTCTCTCTCTCTCTCTCTCTCTCTGTGCTTAGCTTTCATTCGCCTCCACTTTTCTATGTATGAGGATCAATATTTATCGCTGGAATTTTAGTATATGTGTGGTTAATGTATATACTGTATATGTAAGTCCATCCTCCCCCCCCCCCCATCACACACCTCTGTAAATAGCTGCCTTTCCCCCTGTGCGCCGGTTATCTCACCCTCATCCCCTCACTCACTTAAGCTCTCTCTCTCTCTCTCTCTCTCTCTCTCTCTCTCTCTCTCTCTCTCTCTCTCTCTCTCTCTCTCTCTCTCTCTCTCCTCTCCTCTCTCTCTCTCTCTCTCTCTCTCTCTCTCTCTCTCTCTCTCTCTCTCTCTCTCTCTCTCTCATTTAACCTAGAGACTCTCCTCATAATACATAGATAGCTACGGGTTGCAACAAATATTTTTTCCCTGAATAGGCTTCTGTTAATTTTGGAAGATCCACATGTACAGTATAATTATTTTGTTGATAAACTGCTAAGAAAAGGACTGGTATTCTCGAAAAGGGGCTCCAGTCCTGACGCTTTTCTTGACTTACAGTGTGCTGGCTTAATAATCCAGAAGGGTTGATAGCCTCTGAAGTATTATTTTTACTAACTAACTAAATTTATGTGCAATATCTGCTAAGCACGATCTTCAAATAATATCACCTGGACAAATGTAATCATTGCTGAGTATATAGAAGAAATACTGGGAAGGCATGACAGGTATTAGTAGATATTAGTTGGTGCCTATTGGCCAAATAATTTTAAAGTTAGACTAATCACTACTGGCTAAGAAATTGGAACAAACTTGGAGAAGAATTTCAGTGTCCTGTATAACAGTGATCTTGAACTTCCTTAACAGTGAATTAAGCTGGATAAGTAAGTCCAAAGCATTATTAGTTTGTGAAAACATGTCGTTCCAAACATAAAAGTACATATATATTAAGATCTATGATTCCTATTGTACGACCACTTGGGAACAATCCTGAACAATATTGGGGTGTTCTGCAGGTAACAATGATATAGTCATTAAAACTTAGTTAGAAGTATTTTATACAAATTATATTTTATCGCTTAGAAAACTGAAGTACCAGATTGATTTAAGCCTCTTTGATACATTTTTCGTATGTTAAAAACACACATCTTTTTCAAAGCGAGTTTTTTGGCAACCAGGGTTATAATAAGATTCGCCCGAGCTATTTCATCTCGCTCTCTTTCTCACAATTCCGCCTCTGCATCCTTCTAACCGACGCCAATGGCCCACTTCATAATATACATAGATTCATTAACCACTTTTCACTTACTGCGTACCTTTTTCCCTCCTTCTTGTTTATCGTGTTGTATCTTATCTGTTGTTACCATTCCTTCATATTCTCCTCTTCCGTTGCTACTTTCTATTCTCAATTTCAACGATATCTCATCTACTCTTCACAATAGGTCACCATCCATTTCTCTCCTGTTTCCTTATTTATTCCCATGTTCTCTTTCTCATTATTGTAATTCTATTGATCTCTCATTTCTAATTAACCTCTGCATGTCTGTTTATATAAATACATATGAATACATACGGACACAGAAGCTTGCAACAGGTCTACTGGCTAATTCAAGCAGCTCCAGCTTCTCTCTTTTTCATCCATTCCTGAATAATCTATTTACTTAATCTATTTCGAGGTTCAGAAACTACTGTATTTATTAAGAAGCTCAATCTGTCTTCCCATTCTTCCCAATATCAGCAACATCTCCACAGTTCTTCACCTATTTCCTCCCACTCATGTTTCCCTTTAATTTGAATTTCCAGATCACTTTTTGCCTTCGTATTCAATGTATTTTCTTTTGGCCCGACGCTATTTCAGCACTTTAGTGTTATCTTAATGTTATTTAATTAGATTTCTTATTCTGTATCTCCATTCATTTCTATTATATCTATGCCTCATTCATTTCTAAAATGTCCAGTTTCCCGATAGTTTTCAGTCAGCCTTTCTCTTCTCTTCAATGTACCCTCCTTTAAATTGTCCTACCGTCCTTGAGACCATTTCCACCTTCCACCCAGTTGATTCCCCTCAACTTCGGAAATAAATCGACCTACGTTCCAGTCACTTGGTCAGTCACTTCTTTATCCCATGTCATATCAATCTCCTTGTGAGCCTAAGATGACTGCAAAATTCCTTTAATTTCGCCTCCAATTCCCCCCCCCCCCCCTCTCTCTCTCTCTCTGCTTATCCAATTTCATCATCTTACAACAACTAGCATACACTCTACTTCCCTCTGTTCCTTTCTTGCTACTGGTCCCAAATTCTGTCCTCCACTTCCCTCTTTCACTTCTTCTCCGTTCCCATTCCCTTCTTTCGCTCACTCCCGACTCCTCCAATTTTCTTTTTCTTTCTCATCTCTTGCCTTCCCTCTGCCACCCCCCAGAGTCTAATCCGCTTTAACGGTTTCTCTATATTTCTCCATGGTCCCCATCTTCCTCACCATACTGCATACCCCACTTACTTATTATTAGACCCTAGTCCTATATTCCTGGGAGCTTAATTGTTTTCAACTACTTTTTCCTTTTCCATTTCACAATATTGCCTCTTTCTCTTCCCCTAATATATTTTGTCTATATCTTTTCCTATCTTTTCTTTCAGTTTTGCTCTTCCCCTTCTATAATTTTCTGTTCTCATTTAGCTCTTAACTTGTATCTCTATACTTTTGAATTCCGACTGCTTATCCTCTACTACTCTCACTCCCTCTATTTTCTCTATGTGTTTATCATGTTACCCTCTTCCTATTTCCCTCCCATTCATTATTTTATTCCATCTATTTATCTCTCTTCCCTATTACTATATCCTACTTCATCATTCCTTACTCCTCTTTCCATTTCCATAGCTCTTCTTTCCGGCCAATTTCCCCTTTTCTATATATTTTCTATATCTTTCAATTCCTATTTGTATCGATTTCGCCGACATTAATTTCACTTCCTCCTTCCCAACATTGAAATTTGTGTTCTCTGCCAGGCCTTTCCTAATTACTAATTTCCTTCCCCATTCCCCCCAATTTCTTTATCCTTTTATTGTAATTCTCCTTATTCCTATTTTTCTGTCGAGATCTGGTTTTCTAATTTTCTCGAACCTCCATCCTCACCTTCTCATTTCCTTCCCTCCTATTTCTCTGGCCATGCTCCTTTTTCTTATTTTTTTTGTTTATCTGCCTCTCACGCTCCTTTCGCTTTCCCCTCCCCCTCCTTTGCCCAGGACTTGCCTCCCTCCTCTTTTCCTCTCTACCGTTCTAATTTTCCCTATTTCTATCTCTCCCTTCTTACCTTACTCCGATTTTCCCATCTCACTTGCTCTCCTCCCTCTTATTTCTCCTGTCCTTTCCCATTATTCCTATCTCGGTCTCGCCTCTCTCCTCACATTCCCCCTATTCCTCTCCGTCAGCCTTTCCCATCTCCACTATGCCATCCTCCTTCCCTATTCCCCCTCTCTCTAATTCTCCTTCCATATTCCTCCTCCTCGTGTCCATTCCCCCTCCTATATCCCCTCTCTACTTCTCTTCCTCCTTTCTCACTATCTATTTTTCCCTCTTTCATTCGCCTTTCCCCAGCTCCCTCCCTCCTTTTCCCCCTTCCACATCTTCTCCTTTCGGTCTCTTTTTCCCCTTCCAATTCCTTCTTTATTTTCTCCTTCCCCCCCCCCCCAAATTCCCTTTCCTCACCCTTATACCCTCATTTCTTTTTCCCCGTTATTTCTCTCTCTTCCTTCCCCCTTTCCTTCACAATATCCCTCGTTATCCGCCTTCTTCCCCATCTCCCTCCATTTATCTCCCCCTTACTTTCCTTTTTTCCTCCTTTCGTTCTCTCAGTTCCTTTTCTTCTCCTCCGTCCCTTCCATTCTCCTATCCCTTTTCGCTTCCCTCAGGCTTTCTAATTCCTCATCCTTCTTCCCTCACGTCTTCCTTCACATGTCTATTTATTTTCCCTTCCCTCCTTCTCCTTCTATTCCTCTCCATTCCTATCCCTCCCCTCCTTCTTCCAAACCGCCTCCCTCATCTCGTGCCTCCCTCCTTCCTCCCGCCTCAGCGCTGGCTCCGGGCGGGTCTATCAGCAATGCACATACCTTTCAAATCCAAATTACGGAGAATAAATCATGCGTCCCTCCCAACATGTAATTATTGC
>CM064540.1:5115186-5218869 GCA_032716605.1 Paralithodes platypus
TCATTGCTGAGTATATAGAAGAAATATTGGGAAGGCATGACAGGTATTAGTAGATATTAGTTGGTGCCAGTAATCATTGCTGAGTATATAGAAGAAATACTGGGAAGGCATGACAGGTATTAGTAGATATTAGTTGGTGCCAGTAATCATTGCTGAGTATATAGAAGAAATACTGGGAAGGCATGACAGGTATTAGTAGATATTAGTTGGTGCCAGTAATCATTGCTGAGTATATAGAAGAAATACTGGGAAGGCATGACAGGTATTAGTAGATATTAGTTGGTGCCTATTGGCCAAATAATTTTAAAGTTAGACTAATCACTACTGGCTAAGAAATTGGAACAAACTTGGAGAAGAATTTCAGTGTCCTGTATAACAGTGATCTTGAACTTCCTTAACAGTGAATTAAGCTGGATAAGTAAGTCCAAAGCATTATTAGTTTGTGAAAACATGTCGTTCCAAACATAAAAATACATATATATTAAGATCTATGATTCTATTGTACGACCACTTCTGGAACAATCTGAACAATATTGGTGTTCTGCAGGTAACAATGATATAGTAATTAAAAATAGTTAGAATTATTTTATACAAATTATATTTTATCGCTTAGAAAACTGAAGTACCAGATTGATTTAAGAATCTTTGATACATTTTTCGTTGTAAAACACTATTTTTTCAAAGCGAGTTTTTGGCAACCAGGGTTATAATAAGATTCGCCCAGGCTATTTCATCTCGCTCTCTTTCTCACAATTCCTCTCTGCATCCTTCTACCGACCAATGGCCCACTTCATAATATACATAATTCATTACCACTTTTCACTTACTGCGTACTTTTTCCCTCCTTCTTGTTTATCGTGTTGTATCTTATCTGTTGTTACCATTCCTTCATATTCTCCTCTTCCGTTGTTACTTTCTATTCTCAATTTCAACGATATCTCATCTACTCTTCACAATAGGTCACCATCCATTTCTCTCCTGTTTCCTTATTTATTCCCATGTTCTCTTTCTCATTATTGTAATTCTATTGATCTCTCATTTCTAATTAACCTCTGCATGTCTGTTTATATAAATACATAGGAATACATACGGACACAGAAGTTTGCAACAGGTCTACTGGCTAATTCAAGCAGCTCCAGCTTCTCTCTTTTTCATCCATTCCTGAATTACCTATTTACTTAATCTATTTCGAGGTTCAGAAACTACTGTATTTATTAAGAAGCTCAATCTGTCTTCCCAATATCAGCAACATCTCCATAGTTCTTCACCTATTTATTAAGAATCTCAATCTGTCTTCCCATTCTTCCCAATATCAGCAACATCTCCACAGTTCTTCACCTATTTCCTCCCACTCATGTTTCCCTTTAATTTGAATTTCCAGATCACTTTTTGCCTTCGTATTCAATGTATTTTCTTTTGGCCCGACGCTATTTCAGCACTTTAGTGTTATCTTAATGTTATTTAATTAGATTTATTATTCTGTATCTCCATTCATTTCTATTATATCTATGCCTCATTCATTTCTAAAATGTCCAGTTTCCCGATAGTTTTCAGTCAGCCTTTCTCTCTTTCAATGTACCCTCATTTAAATTGTCCTAGTCCTTGATACCATTTCCACCTTCCACCCAGTTATTCCCTCAACTTCTGAAATAAATCTACCTACATTCCACTTACTTCTATATCCATGTCATATCAATCTCTGTGAGCCTAATATGACTGCAAAATTCCTTTAATTTCGCCTCCAATTCCCCCCCCCCCCCTCTCTCTCTCTCTCTGCTTATCCAATTTCATCATCTTACAACAACTAGCATACACTCTACTTCCCTCTGTTCCTTTCTTGCTACATGTCCAAATTCTGTCCTCCACTTCCTCTTTCACTTCTTCTCCTTCCCATTCCCTTCTTTCGCTCACTCCCGACTCCTCCAATTTTCTTCCCTTCCCTCTGCCACCCCACAGAGTATAATCCTCTTTACGGTTTCTCTATATTTCTCCATGTCCCCATCTTCTCACCATACTGCATACCCCACTTACTATTAGACCTAGTCCTATATTCCTGGGAGCTTAATTGTTCAACTACTTTCCTTTTCCATTTCACAATATTGCCTCTTTCTCTTCCCTCATATATTTTTGTCTATATCTTTCCTATCTTTTCTTCAGTTTTTCTTCCCCTTCTATAATTTCTGTTCTCATTTAGCTCTTAACTTGTATCTATATTTTGAATTACGCTGCATATCCTCTACTACTTTCACTACCTCTATTTCTCTATGTGTTTATCTGTTCACCTCTTCCTATTTCCCTCCCCTTCATTATTTAATTACTTCTATTTATCTCTCTTCCCTATTACTATATCCTACTTCATCATTCCTTACTTCTCTTTCCATTTCCCTATAGCTCTTCTTTCCGGCCAATTTCCGATTTTCTATATCTTTCAATTTCTATTTGTATCGATATCGCCGACATTAATTTCACTTCCTCCTTCCCAACATTGATTTGTGTTCTCTGCCAGCCTTCCTAATTACTAATTTCCCCATTCCTCCCAATTTCTTTATCCTTTTATTGTAATTCTCCTTATTCCTATTTTTCTGTCGAGATCTGGTTTTCTAATTTTCTCGAACCTCCATCCTCACCTTCTTATTTCCTTCCCTCCTATTCCTCTGGCCATCTCCTTTTCTTATTTTTTTGTTATCTGCCTCTCACCCTCCTTTCGCTTCCCTCACCTCCTTTGCCATGACTCCTCCCTCCTCTTTTCCTCTCTTCCATTCTAATTTTCCCTATTTCTATCTCTCCCTTCTTACCTTACTCCGACTTTCCCATCTCACTTGCTCTCCTCCCTCTTATTTCTCTTGTCCTTTCCCATTATTCCTATCTCGGTCTCGCCTCTCCTCAATTCCCCCTATTCCTCTCCGTCAGCCTTTCCCATCTCCACTATGCCATCCTCCTTCCCTATTCCCCCTCTCTCTAATTCTCCTTCCATATTCCTCCTCCTCGTGTCCATTCCCCCTCCTATATCCCCTCTCTACTTCTCTTCCTCCTTTCTACTATCTATTTTCCTCTTTCATCGCCTTTCCCATCTCCCTCCCTCCTTTCCCCCTTCCACTTCTTCTCCTTTCGGTCTCTTTTTCCCTTCCAATTCTCTTTATTTATCTCCTTCCCCCCCAAATTCCATTTCCTCACCCTTATATCCTCATATTTCTTTTCCCCTTTATTTCTCTCTTCCTTCCCCCTTCCATTCACCATATTCCTCTTTATCCGCCTTCCCCATCTCCCTCCATTATCTCCCCTTACTTCCTTTTCTCCTTTCGTTCTCATTTCCTTTCCTTCTCCTCCTCCCTTCCATTCTCCTATCCCTTCGCTTCCCTCAGTCTTTCTAATTCCTCATCCTTCTTCCCTCACTTCTCTTCACATGTCTATTTATTTTCCCTTCCCTCTCCTTCTCCCTTCTATTCTCCCAATTCCTATCCTCCCCTCCTTCTTCCACCGCCTCCCTCATCTCGTGCCTCCCTCCTTCCTCCCGCCTCAGCGCTGGCTCGGGCGGGCTATCAGCAATGCACATACATTTCAATCCAAATTACGGGAATAAATCAGGCGTCCCTCCAACATGTAATTATTGCTGCACCGCCCTCATGCAAGACAAGTAGGGGCGGCCTCTGTCCACTGCTGCTGTTGCTTCTCTCTCGCTCTCGCTCTCACTCTCTCTTTCTCTCTCTGCTACTAAATGACTGCTGCTAATAAATGGCCTCTCTCTCGATGTATACAACATTATACAAACAATCCCTCTCTTAGTTACTTTAATGCTTCTACTACTGCAAAACGTCATCTATTACTATTGATTCATGTTCCTCTCTCTCTCTCTCTCACTCTCACTCTCTCTCTCTCTCAGGTTGTGTTTCAGGTGCTGGTGATCAGACAGGAACCGTGTGTCTCTGTCTGGCGTTGTTCCGTTTCCCTTCACCTTTGTTATACGCTCTGAAGCTTCTGTTTACACTCATCTTTTGTTTGTTTCATGTTAGCTTGATTGTTGTTTTGATCGTCTTAAGGGGGGATGGTTCAATTTTTGGGCGATTTTTGCATGTATTCATTATTTTTCTAGTTTTCTCCCTAGACCTCCATCAAATATCCATTAGATCCCCCTTCTAGATTACTTTGTACATTTTTCGGTAGGGCCGGTTCTTCCAACATTACAGGTTCACTATCGTTCGAAAGATCTAAATATTGACGAAGAAATGGGGCTAAACATGAGGGACAAAATGGTCCAGAAAACCGGCCCATCCCTCCTTAATGTTTACCTGTGTGTAAATCTTGATTATTGTACATTACTTTAGATATCCTCCTCCTCAACCCTTTCACAACGAAAACCTCAATGCTAAATGGAATATAATCACCAAATATATCCCAGAATACGAATACATTGTATATGTATAGGCTACTGAAGAAACGACTTTGGGTAATCTATAGACTCTTGATTGTAAGACGTATTTCCTGTGTTTAATGTTATGATAGGCTAATGAAAATAGAAGGTAAACAACAATGGTTTTAATAATAATAATAATAATTTAATGGGTTAACATTATAGCAGTCTGGTTTGTACTGTATATATTCGTAAATAATTCATGTATAGTCTATTACTTACATAATAGGATGCTTAAATGAATGCCTTTATTAGTTGTCAGAAATCGTTGGTCATTTATTTTTGCGTGATTTCCCCGAGTCATTTTCGTTCAGCTACTCTTTCATTTGCATATAACTTTTCTCATAAATCTGCCTCGGTTAAATTTACAGCTACACCACTTTACCTAAATATTCGCGAGCTGTTTTTCTTCGTCGAATTAAAAATAACATGGCAACTGGTACAAGCTTGATTAACACTGATGTATTTTGTGCCTGTTGAAGAGCCAGCAAATCTGATATCCCTAACATATTTATATAGGCTATACCAAAACAATAAATAAATACCTTGTTGAACTACTATAAGGATATGCAATGCTTGACGATATTTTCTTCATTATTGTAATAATATCACCAACTTCACTTTCCTTGTTCGTCAAAATCCCGTTAATATCCATATTTACCATCAGGTCATATTTACAACGCAATTACACCCATACTTTTAGAGCTAGAATATAATATACTTCAGATTATAAGTGATCATCTAAATCTTAACTGCAATTATGTTTCATTGCATACGTTCGAAATTGGCTTGCATTTATTATAAACACAAAGTATTTACGGTAATATTGTAGACTTAAAGAACGAGAGTGCCTGTCGAGGGTTGAAGTGTACGTACAAGAGTGAAATGCACTCATCGGACTGGAGTACATTTATCTGCTTGAGCCCATGCATTCTCCCTCGATTTATTTCCCAATTATATCCACCGTAACACCGTTTTATTTCCTAAACTCCAGTGTATATTTTAGCGGGTACATGAGGGGGAGGTTCATTTTTACACGAGGGTTGTGCAATCAGTAAACTGCTTTCGTTAATATGGGATTTAAGGGGGGATGGGCCGGTTTTCTAAACCACTTTCTCCCTCATGTTTAGCCCCATTAGTTTTCAGATGTTAAGATGTTTGCCTCATTAGTTACTCGATTTTAAGACCTTTCGCCCCATTTCTTCGTCAATATTTAGACATTTCGTACTATTTAGGTGTTGATTTTTCCCTGGCGAACGATAGTGAGCTTGTAATGTTGGAAGAACCGGCCTTCGGCCGGGAAATTTTTCTACCGAAAAAAGTACAAATTAATCTAGAAGGGGGATCTAATGGATTTTTTTTTGTTTTTAATTTGATGGAGGTCTAGGGAGGAACTAGAAAAATAACGAATACATGCAAAGATCGCCCAAAAAGTGAACCATCAGCTAAAACGAAGCCTACCTTAAGGGGATTAAGGTAGGCTTCGTTCGGGATTGGATATTGCTAGTAAAATAGTTATGTCGGAGGGGTGTGGAGAGTTTGCATATGTACATGTATCGGAAAGTAATTATTCTATCATTTACGTCAACCATTAGCTGAATATCTAATACTCATGGCTAAAATGCTTGCGTTCATATTCTCGAAATGGATATTAGGACTATTTACCGAATAGATATGGGGATTCGGGTTTCAGATAGGTATGAACGACTAATTATTATGTTCCTTCCAACAACCAACTATACTCCTAAAATCGATTAATGAAATTTACAAACACATGTGGCAGTCCGTGGATTCGAATCCAGGATGCTCACAGGATTGTTGATTAAAATATTCAGTTGAGTGATTCGTCCAATAACAAAGACATTTGTTTATACTCAGGTAAGTCGATTTACATATTTCTACCTATCACAAGACACCCATTGCCCGCCGCAAGTCTCTTAGTCCTTTTCCACCCTCCTATCCCCACGCCTCTCTCGCAAATCAACATCACGTCTCACCCCCCCCCCCCCCCCTCCCGAGCTATAGGAATAATTCTCAGAAACATTGCATTTACTTACAGTATTTGAGAAAAAGAAAACATTAACTATACAAAGTAGCAACGGGAAATCAACATCAAATGAGGAGACATACTGTACTAACAATGATTCGCTCAGACAAAAGCTGCAAAGTTATAAACTAAAAACTCCCAATACAGCGCTTATATCCTGCTTGTATAATACGTGCGTCAGTTTCCAGAAGGGTGCCAGGTGAAAAACATAGCGCAAATCAAGCATTATAAACTAAAAATTCCCAATATAGCGCATATATCCTGATTGTATAACACGTATTTCAGCTTCCAGAAGGGTGCCAGGTGAACAAAAATGGCGCAAATCAAGCATTCAAAAGGTGTCTACTAAACCCCGGCCATAGCAGCTCCCGGTGGCCTCTTCCTCCCCATCACCAATTCTTATTCCCCACGTAAGGTCCAGGGGCGGTGAGGCGTGAAGTTTGATTGGGTCTGGCCTCAGGGGCTTGATTCAGCGATACCACCAAACCTGAAGGACCGCACACACCAACGTTCTCATCAGGCACATTTTCAAGGCAACTGTGTTCTAGGAGATATTTTTAATAATTTATATTTGTATTTGTTTTATGATTTAGCCAGGTAATGTAAAAATACCTTTAGTCTAGCTACCCACATCAATGATAACATATCCCTGAAATGCTACTGGGTTAATGTTGTCTATCGAACGTTACTGAACCAAAGTCTCATGTGATTCTGCCTATACCCCCGCTCTTCCCCTGATCCCCTCCCCCTCCCCTCAACCCTCCTCCTCTTCCTCTGACTCTCCCTTCCACCACGTCCTCTTCCCCTGACCCACCCTTCCACTCCCCCTGATCCACTCCTCCACCTGTGCTCTCCCCCTGAACCCCCCCCCCCCCCCCGCCTCGTAGCTCCGGGGGTAGACAAACGAGGGTCACATTGTAGGGCCCCCTGATTACTGACGCGGATCTCATGCACGAGTCTTCATTCATCCGAGGTGTCTGGTCTTGGCTTCCGTTGGTGTGTGTGTGTGTGTTCAACTCAGGATGTACAGTTTTAGGTAGTTGAATTAGGCACAGGTGCTAGAACATTGTCTTTATGTAGCCACCAAGAAGGGTTATTAATTAGCCTAGTATTGTGGTGCATCATTTTTTTTGTTACCATTTATAACATTAATTAGTTTAAACAACTTATAACTATATATAACTAAAGATCATATTCAGTTCCATGTCCACAATACATGTATAATTGTATATGCTTCATATGTCTCCAACTGTAATAGCAAATTGTGTGTATACAGTATGTCTGTGAGTGCTTGTGTGTGACAGTCTGTGTACACGGGGGTCCATGGTAACATGATGCAGTGGTGGTTTGGGGTGTCAAGGTAGAGACAGTTACGGTCACAAGTCCTGTCACACCTAATTATTGTCTATTATAGTTATCTTTCTAGTTAGCAGAATATATAAAAGTTCTTTACCCTTTCGGTACTGGTGACATCCTTTGCATTATATTCTGATAACTATTAGACGATATTATTTAGCTTAGTAAGGACATCTACCCATGACAAGGCTACAGACCATCTCAATTAATCCTTTTAGCTACCATATATTGTCCTATGCTTAATAGAATCAACTAAATATAACTGAAAACAACAATTAAAAATAAAAACGTCACCGGTCCTGAAGGGGTTACCACGCATGAACAACACCTATATATCCAAGCATTAATCTGATTGGTTGATAAGTATTTTGTTTTTATATCATGAGGGGTATATATAGTTCAAGTTGTAAAGGTTGGAGATGACTTTTGAGCAGTGCTGTACGTGGTAGTGACCGCAATGTATTATGTATGCTGGTTCAGCTGCACCAAGCCGGGGCCGGGGTGCAGCAGACTACCCACTCGTCTAATTTGGCCTACTCATGAATCCCACCCTCGGTAGTGAACAATTTTTCAGACGGTCGTGCGAGCTGGACAAACCTAACCAGACACATACCTGGACGAACACTTGGCTACCCCAGATGAATATATTTACAGCTTGGGCAAATACCTTGCAAATTAGAAGAGTACTTGGCAATTCGCACGAATATAATTAAACATAGAATATTTTCAAATCCACATGAATGCGTTGAAGCCCGGCACGATAGATGATTGGGGAGCTTGACTGCATTCTAAAGGTAAAGATGGTGAGCCTGGAAGTGAAACAGTTAGGCTCTCCTACGGAGGTAAGATTTGGGCAGATCTCCCGAAGAACAAAGCAGTGCAATTAATGTGGTGCAGTACTTCAGATTGACCTATAATGAAGATAGATTGGGAATACTTAACAAGAGTGGAATTATGAATACATAGGCATTGGAGAGAGAGTTTTGGAAACTGTATGCAGAGAGGCTGTGGAGAAAACTGAAAGTTATTTGCAGTGGAATGACCACGAGGGGTAGATAAAATAAGTATGTTAGGGAATATGAAAATCTATGAAAGGTAAGTACCACCAAAATTAGAAGAAAGCAGCCCACTAATTGGGTGTAAAACTTGAACGTACTGGCTGAATGTAATGGAGCAAGCAAAGGGTTATGTCTGCGCAAAGTAACCAGTGGATGTTTGTGTCATTGCCATACCTGGGCTATACTTTTTTTTTTTTTTTTTTTTAATCTGGACCCTCCTTCTCCGTAATGTTTAGCCCAATTAGTTTTGAGACTTGAAGACGTTCACTATATTAGTTTGGCAATTTTAAGACCTTTTGTGCCATTTACGGGTATCGATTTTCTAATGGGGAGCAATATCGAGCCTGTAATTTAGGAAAAACCGGCCTTTGGCCGGGACAGTTTTCTACCGAAAACTGTACAAATTTATCTTGATGGGGATCTTGGGGGTATATATTAAAAACTTGATGGAGGTCTTGGGAGGGAACTAAAAATAATAATAAATACATTATTTAATGAACAAGTAACTACAAATCTGCCCTTAAACGAGGGTTCTCTATGTCATGTCATGTCATGGTGGAAGAAACACGTTGAAGATAATTATACAGGATTAACATACTTACCTTTAATAGGTAAGTATGTTAATCCTGTATAAATGCATAGCTTGTAAGTATAAGACTTTGCAAACTGTGTGGATATTTTACAACCAAGAAAAATATAATGTATCTTGGATTCACATGTTTGTAACATGGACATGTACTTTGAAGTAACCTACCCTGGGCGATTATTCAGTAAGCAAAGCAAATACTATACAAGCCGGGTGAATATTTTGCAGCACACTATATAAGTAGTAGATCTCACAATAATTTATATGTTAAGCCAATCTAATTCGTACGGGGGGGGGGGGGGGAGTCCTTTTAAGCCACTCCTATTTCATCTTATTAGTTGCTGATTTTAAGAAGGTTTAGTCACATTAGTGTGGTGATTAAGGGCCATTTCTCCTACTTAAGGCGTCGGGTTTGTTTTCTTTTCTTTTTCTGGACGAACGTGTTATATTGGTTGTAGGCAGCATTAGGCCTGGACATCTATATTAAAAAAGAAAAATACAAAAAGAACACACACACACACAAAGCTTGCAATAGGGGTATGGGGGTAGTTTTTAGCTCAAACGGGATCTAGGAAGGCGCGTTTTTAGTCTAGGGGTCAAATTAAAGATTCATTAATCGAAAATGGCTAACAATCGCAATAAAGAATAATATTCTAAAATAATGAAACACCAATATAACTCCCGGAGACGTCAGCTGAGCTCGTGTTGACCCAAGCCAATACTCTGCAGGTCGGGTGACAATTTCGCATCAGACTATATAAGAGTTGTTCTGAGGAGTGACTACTAATGATAGCAAGGGTCAGGCTGCTGTATATACCCAGTGAGTTATACGGGCATCAGTTCAGCCACGTGCCTCATTGGTATTTCACTGATACAGCCACCCGATCTCAAATCAAAACGGCTACAGCTTCCTGACATAACCTTACTAATTTTAAAAGAACCTAATTTAACCTTAACAGACATCACCTAACCTAACCTAAATTAAACAAACTTAACTTAACCTAACCTAACCTAACCTAACCTAACCTAACCTAACCTAACCTAAGCCAAACCTAACCTAACCTAAGCCAAACCTAGCCAGCCTAATCTAACCTAACCTAACCTTGTCCTAGGCTGTTTATGATTGTAGCATTTTGGGTTGTGGCATGTTGGGATTGTGGCCGTTGAGACCTGCTTCCCCGCCACCCAACAAGCACCCACAGAACCAGGCAGGTAGCTTACAGGAGTCAAGATGGGGGTCTGGTGCATCATTCTTGGTATTAGTTATTACAGTTTCTAAAAAGTAGCCTAAATCTCGCAACTTTTCCAAATCTTCCGGAACTAGTTCTCAAAACTAGCCAAATTCTCCGTGAACTCCGCGACCTTAACAACTCTAAACCCATCCCCTCTGGAATTCACCCTTCATTGATTCCATAGGTGCCTTATCGCCAAAGAAGTTGGAAGAGGTATTGTTTTTGTCTCCGTTTGTCCGTCTGTTTGTTTATCTATAACAAGATGTCTCGAAAAGTTATGAACCGATTTTCACGAAAGTTGGTGGGCAGATAGAATATGCGCCAAGGAAGAAGTAATTAGATTTAGGAGGCGATCGGTAGAGCGCATACCTCAGCCAGTGTAGGCGAATTTACGTGCTCTCCCGAGTGCCCCTCAAGTCAAGTTTATATTGATGATTCGTTTATAGTATCGAATCACATGTAATCTGGTTAATGTATATCAAGTAAAATAAACATAACATAATTACAGAGGTCACAGATCCGTGCTACGTCTCTAAACTGTCCTACCAAAAATAGATCAAATATTATTTTGAGCTTAAGAGTATTTTTTCTGTCGCTAACATCAAAGATAATTTAGAATCCAACAAGTCTGATATCCATCCAATGCCGTAAATGGCAGACATATATCAATACAATGACAATAACACAAATGAAAAATTCGACTCAAGATATCCTCGATCTCACCCTATGATATTCTTGATCTCACCCTATTTCGCTACTTGTTTTAAGAATTATTTGATAGCATTTGATTATGCACACATGGAGAGAAGCAAACATTGGAAAGCAACAATTTAGCAGTCATCTTACAGCTACTAAAGTCGTCTGATACAAAATGTATACATGGTGTGAGGTGAAGGACCCTGGAGCTATCAAAGTAAACATTCATAGCACGTCAACTATTTGTATGTGCTTGACTGTCTATTTAGTATGATGTGGTGTGGTCTGATTTGTCTGTGTTTTCCTGTCTGTTTACTATGATATGGTTGGGTCCGTATGTTTGCCTGTCTTTATGTCTGTTAACTTGGTAAGGTTTGCATTGGTCTTATTTGTCTGTGTGCCTGCCTGCCTGCCTGCCTGCCTGCCTAGTGTTGTCTGGTCTGATCTGTATGTTGCAGATATACATATTAGGATGCCCTTGTGATGCTTTATTCTCTGCTGCCCCCCCCCCCCCACACTGCTTTATCTGCTGTTCCTCTCTCCTCTCAGGGCTAATTCCATCACCCTCTCTCCCTCCCTTTTGACCTCATTTCTTCTCTCTCTCTCTCTCTCTCTCTCTCTCTCTCTCTCTCTCTCTCTCTCTCTCTCTCTCTCTCTCTCTCTCTTCTCTCTCTCTCTCTCTCTCTCTCTCTCTCTCTCTCTCTCTCTCTCTCTCTCTCTCTCTCTCTCTCTCTCTCTCTCTCTCTCTCTCTCTCTCTCTCTCTCTCTCTCTCTCTCTCTCTCTCTCTCTCTCTCTCTCTCCTCTCTCTCTCTCTCTCTCTCTCTCTCTCTCTCTCTCTCTCTCTCTCTCTCTCTCTCTCTCTCCTCTCTCTCTCTCTCTCTCTCTCTCTCTCTCTCTCTCTCTCTCTCTCTCTCTCTCTCTCTCTCTCTCTCTCTCTCATATACAATTGTAACCCGGGTGTTACTTATATACTAGGCCTCATCATCAGAAGGGACACCAATTAATTCATCTTTATACCGCCCGAACTCAGATATTTCCAGGCCAGATCACCATAATAAAAAATACAAGATAAAGGTACATGTATATTCATGATACTTGGGGCGATGGAAAAGGGAGGGTGGGGTAACCTTTTATGTACCGGTGACGTCTGCTTTATATGATTTCAGTTACATCTAGACGATTTTATGAAGCTTAGCAAGGATACGTGGTAGTTAAAATAAGTAGTTAGGATGGTCTGTAGCTTTTTCATAGGTAGACTTCCTTCCTAAGCTGAATGGAATCGTCTAAAAGTTGTCAGAATATAATACAAAGGATGTCACCGGTACTGAAGAGGTTAATGGTAGAGTTACATGATTACATACTCCAGTAATAGGTTAATGGTAGAGTTACATGATTACATACTCCAGTAATTTTGGGAGGTAATTAATCAATTCGTGTCTAGAAGCTTCTGCATTCAAGTTTTAGCAGTTGACTAAAATAATCTACCTTAACCCCTTCTGTACCGGCGAAGTCGTTTCAGTTTTATTCTAGCTACGTTTATACGATTTTATGAACGTTAGGAAGGATATTGTACAATTCTCCTACTCAACGAGACGGAAAAAGGGGCGCGGGAGTGCGAAATTGGTCCCGGACCCTAAGAATTGGGACTTAACAGGTTTCTATTCGGGCTCTGTCTCGAGTCGGCCACCCCCAGCAATGGGGTATGTGTCTGAGTATATACATACATACATACATACATAGGAAGGATTTGTGAAAATATATTCTATTTAGTAAATTATATAGCAATGGGAATGAATTTATGATGAGCTTTATGATCACAAGCTACACTAAACTATTGTACATAGTAATTTAATCCCAGACATATTTTGTAAATTACTCATTGCGTTTAACTTGTTAATCCTTTGGTAAGCAAACAGTTACTGCGCTTCTTAAATCATGTATCAAAGTTCAGGCACTGAATGTTGATATTATTTCTATTGTTATCATCAAATTGTAAATTTATTTTAATTGAGAATCGTAAACATGAACAATATACGGTACTGTTAAATAGGTGGTAATTTGTTGGCACTAAGTGTATTGACAAACTCCATTTACTATACGTTTACACCTTGTTGAAGTCAAACCTTTTACCGATGAATAAAATGTGAAAACTATTCATAATCTTATCTTTACAATAACTTGTCATTAACAATTCCTCCTTTAAAAACAATACTTAGTTCTTTGTTTGCTTGATGTAGAATGGGCAACACCTTCCCGACATATTCATCGCTTTTACTAACAGATACCTTTCTGTAAGTGATAATATTATTTCTAGCTATAATGAAAGAAGAAAGGTGCCATAAATTAAAGAAGTTTCAAAAATTTCTTTTCTTAACGCTTTGACTACGATAGGGTGTTCTCAAGTTAAATATGATCGCAGAAAATTAATTACACTATAATGAAATAATGCTAATAGCGTCAAGGATACGGACTATAGCCTAATCTGTCAATAATTAATAAACCGGATTCAACCACACAATGTACAGTTGTGTTGAACTGTCTTCACAAATAATATATATATATTCAGTACGACCAATCATAATGAGTTACTTAAGGGGAGGTTTTTAGTGCGTTTCCTAGACTTCCATCAATCTTGAAATTACACCTCCTTGACCCCCTTCCAAGATAAATTTGTACATTTTTCGGTAGAAAAATGTCACGGCTGAAAGCCGGTTATGTCACTTAATTACAGGCTCGCTTTCGTCGCCATTTAGGTGTCGATTTTTTCCTGGAACGACAGCGAGCCTTAAAATTTAAGAGGAAATGGGTCGAAGGTTCTTAAAATCGTCAAAATAATGGGGGCGAACGTCTTAAAATTAGAAAAGCAATGGGGCTAAACATGAGGGAGAAAGGAGTCAAGAAAAAAATCCCTCGAGTGGAAATCTCCCCTTAATTAAAATTCGCCGCCACAAGACACTAGGTAAAAACTGCACCAAACTAATGTACTTTCTTTAGTCTTCCATACTGAATTAACAAGACCACCGCCTTCACACATTCAATTAGAATAAATTATGGCACAGCTCAAATATTAGGAACTATTTATTACACTCCATCAAGTACATTAAGGGCAGATATCGACTTGAGGGATTTTTTTCTGGACCCCTTTCTCCCTCATGTTTAGCCCCATTGCTTTTGAGATTTTAAGACAGTCGCCCCATTAGTTTGGCGATTATAAGAACTTTCGCCCCATTTCCGTCAATTTTAAGACCTTTCGTGCAATTTAGGTGTCGATTTTATCCTGGCGAGCGATAGCGAGCCTGTAATTTAAGAGGAACCGGCTTTCAGCCGGGACATTTTTCTACCGAAAAATGTACAAATTTATCTTGAAAGGGGCTCAAGGGGGTGTAATCTTAAGCTTGAAGGATATCTAGGGACCAAACTAAATACCTCCCCTTAAGGCATACATATAATTAACTGGTACTTTATATATGAATTTCGGTTTGGAGATATCTGTATACACAATAAACGTATAACTATTATTATCATTACAATTATAGTTTGATGTACACTTCCATTTTATCTTTATATTACTGTCATAAATCTTGTTTTGATAATTGTATTCATTTATGCCACCTACAGCGATAATTAATATGCCAATACTTCTCCATGCCGAGCCCAAGTGTCTTATGCATCACCAAATATCTAGTTAAGCTTATCGTAAATACCGACCTTGTACATGTCTTCATTTACATACTCAAAATGGCCAATTATAGTTACCATCTATTAACATTAAATATTCCAGACTGTCTTCCAATTAGTTTATACCTCCATTTAGATTCAACATCACACGCGAAGACTGGCCGTGTATGCTAATGTAATACTTAGTTTTACTCCTATATTCAGATGGGCTAATTAGTGAGACCGAAGTTAGATATTAATAACCATTTAAAAATTTCACAAACTTGAACGCATAATCTTATCATTTGATTACAATGGTATAATGGGGTATGTCGATAGTGCATATTAACCCCTTGAAACTCTGACGCGTTTTAGCACTTCATTTTGGCCATCATTAGACGATTTTATGCAGCTTGGGAAGGATCTGTACTGGTATTAAAAGGGTACAGACTATCTACAGTATATCAACCCTTTGACTTCCATAATTATATCCTTCCTTATCTGAATAAAATCGTCTAATAATAGCCAGAAAAAACACACATATTGGAGCTTGAAAGGGTTAATTTGTTCCTTACATTGTTATACCATGTTAGTTTATGCGACTTACAGCAACTTACGCGTAAATATAATCGTGGCAGTTTTATTCCAGCTGTACAGTTGGTCAAATAACTCACGTCAATGTTGTATATTATATATTTATTAGACAATCAATAGCTTTGATGCTCATTAATTTTATCAGTAATATGTTATTGTGCTTCAACCTCAAAACAAACATTTTCTGTCTGTAAATCGAGCAAAACTGAGATAAACTACAGGCCAAAATATGGCGCTATACATATCGCATATTAGCACTTACATGCCACCAGCTGGATAGACTGCATAATGTAATTCCATTGTACGATCTAAGCATTAAATCAAGCCATGCAATATTAGAGTATTATATTGCGAACAACAACCGTGTTTTTAAAGCTTATTGGTGAGCCAAATATTATCTCCTCTAAATATATAGGGATTGAACCTGCGACCTCCTTGAAACGATTAAAAAGTTGTGGCCCCTCAGCCCCGATCCTTGTATACTATGTTAGGTTATACAGGGTGTTCAGAAAACATGTGTACACAATGAAATGGGTGATAGGGAACACAGAATTAAACATTTTGTAATCCATGGAGGTATGTCCATAAATGCTTCCTTGCGGTGCTACAGGGAAGATAGTTTCAACGTAATTTCCCTAAATTTTTACCCTAACTTCTTCGTGAGTAATCCGGTTACATACAAACAGGGTAATTTAATGTACACAACAGTATGACCATTACTTAATTAATGTCAGTACACTTGAAAAACAAAAGTACATTTAAATTACCATGTTGGCATATCAAGTTATTAATGTAATAAATGAATTACGTTGAAGCCCACCATACAGTATTATTTCGTTGCCTACTACTAATGGATCACTTCTTGGTACTGACATAAGACATCTTCTTTCAGTAAACAGTTCTGACTGATGATAATTGATTGTTAATCTTCTCTTCAATTTAATGTTCTTTTGTTTTTGCAGTGTACTGACATTAATAAAGTAATGGTCATACTGTTGTGTACATTAAATTACCATGTTTGTATGTAACCGGATTACTCACGAAGAAGTTAGGGTAAAAATTTAGGGAAATTACGTTGAAACTATCTTCCCTGTAGCACCGCAAGGAAGCATTTATGGACATACCTCCATGGATTACAAAATGTTTAATTCTGTGTTCCCTATCACCCATTTCATTGTGTACACATGTTTTCTGAACACCCTGTATAGTGTTATTAGGCTAGGATCATTAATGTTGCATTATATTTGGCTATTATATGTTGTTGCAACTTTGTATGCTATTATATTATTGCTTGTTATGTTGCCATTCACTTGGGTATGTTATGTTATGCTATCACTTATGTTTCACACAGTGCCTGGCCAGTGTTCCCGTATGCTGTGGTACCAGCGCCCCCTGGAAGACGTGCGATGCTGTCCGGACACTCCCACCTCGCCCTACATATATGTATGAGGCCGGACAACTGAACCACACAGGACACTGGACATTCACCAACATTTTGTGACATAAGGCCATGATCTTAAACTTGTGGGTAGGGTGCTGACTTTCCCATATCGATAACAGACTAATTATAATGTAAACCTTGCAAAATATGCAAACCAAAACAGGAACGACACAATATAACGACAAAAGGACTAATCAAAATCACTATGTGGAAATAACGATTTAGCAAAATAAATATATATTTGAAATAAAAGAACACAAAACTGAACTGTGTGTTGATGTGTGTAATATAAATATATATTATCTAGGTTCCAGAAGAAAACACTTGATTTCTGCTGCACTTCTTATGATTATTATGTAAAATAGAGTCACTGTGGTGGTGAAGCCAAATAATATGGTTGACCTGGCCATATTCCTATACCTCTTCGTAGGAATGTCCTTTTCCATATAAAATTAAATACGTAAATATAATTTGTTACCGTTTAAAAAACAATCTTCAGTCCTTACAGTCTTCGTTTCATGTGGGATAATCAACACCATTCCTACAGATTTAAGATTACAGCTGTAATTCATGGTAAAGGTGAAGAAAAAGGCATAGCAAAATATTGCCCTCTAGAGAGAGTACCGTACTAGTGACGTTCCAAATATAGCCACAAAGTTCACCAAGTGGACGATCTACTCGCATAGAGTCAGCTAGGCTGTGGCTTCGTCAGCTAGGAACACCTAATAAGCCAACCCTCACATCTCCCGCATATATTTTCCGATTCGCTCGATTGATGGGTAAGGATGGAGCATTGTGACCATCTATAATCTTACCAGGCCCATCAAGGTAATTTAAAACCCTTAACGTTTCTACCGTGGGAGACGCCGTTGAACAAATGCAAGCTTTTAGATGGCCTCACTTAGCACCTGTGTCTTATTACAAGCTACTATCTCCTGACTTGGACACTATCTTTGCAACTCTGAGCGCGCCTTTTGGCAAAACCTTACCAAGTTGGCCGCCGCTTGTATCTTATAGGGTCCCTAGGTATAAGGGCACCTGACTTGTCTATGTATAAGTTGAATAGGCCCTGTACCCAATGGAGCCCCTAAGAATTAGGAATCCAACTCCTTCATATACAAGTTGACTGGGTCCTGAACCTTAAGGGGCCCCTATACTGTATATGAGAGTTCCCGGCTCATTAATGTACAAGTTGACCTGGCCCTCTAACTTAAAGAACCCCATTGTATGATGGGGTTCGGCTCCTCCGTGTACAAGTTGACCGGGCCCTGTACACTAAGGGGCCCCCTATGTACGAGGGCACCCAGCTCCTCCGTGTACAAGTTGACCGGACCCTGTACACTAAGGGGCCCCTGTGTGTGAGGGTACCCAGCTCCTCCGTGTACAAGTTGACCGGGCCCTGTACACTAAGGGGCCCTTGTGTGTGAGGGCACCCTGCTCCTCCATGTACAAGTTGACCGGGCCCTGTACACTAAGGGGCCCCTATGTATGAGGCACCCAGCTCCTCCGTGTACAAGTTGACCGGGCCCTGTACACTAAGGGGCCCCTATGTATGAGGGCAACCTGCTCCTCCGTGTACAAGTTGACCGGGCCCTGTACACTAAGGGGCCCCTATGTATGAGGCACCCAGCTCCTCCGTGTACAAGTTGACCGGGCCCTGTACACTAAGGGGCCCCTATGTATGAGGCACCCAGCTCCTCCGTGTACAAGTTGACCGGGCCCTGTACACTAAGGGGCCCCTATGTATGAGGCACCCAGCTCCTCCGTGTACAAGTTGACCGGGCCCTGTACACTAAGGGGCCCCTATGTATGAGGCACCCAGCTCCTCCGTGTACAAGTTGACCGGGCCGTGTACACTAAGGGGCCCCTATGTATGAGGCACCCAGCTCCTCCGTGTACAAGTTCCTAAACAATTAGCTAAGCTGTCCGGGTGCGGCAAATTACAAGTAATTCATAAACTCATTGCTTGTTATTGTACGGACGCTGAGAATATTAATAGTACTATTACGTCTGGCAACGACCGCGATCTGTGTGCACAATTTTAAGTTTCACTCTCTCTCTCTCTCTCTCTCTCTCTCTCTCATTGTTGTGGTAAAGGGATATTCTATATATCTATGAACAGCCTAACTAATAGAAGGTCACATAAGTAATACACAAGGGGCATGTCTCGATAGCTTTCTATGGTGTTATCTAGGACACAATGAATACTTGAAATTATCTATAACCGTTGGTATACTTTTTCGTCAACTATGTTTACAAATTAATGTTGATAACTGTTCTACAATAGAACTATAATCTTAAACGCATAATTTATAAAAGTTCACCTGATGGTACTATAATTCAATTCAACTCTCAAACTTTTAACTCTCTCCCCCAACCAAAATATATATATACGGCTGCCAATATAAATACTATGGTGCTGCTACTACTACTACTACTACTATTACTACTACTACTACAGCTCTCATCTCTTCTAATATTATTCCTCTCTTTCACCTCCACAAATGCGCTACCACGATAATAAAGTAATGAACCCAGTGGTCATATATTCCAGGGTGATGGTTTGGGATGAGGGGGGTAACTTCACCACTTCCCAGGTAGAATCCACCTCCCTCACCCCCATCCCCTCCACCCTACCCTCCGTCACCCCCCCCCCCCCCCTCCCACGTCAACGTCCCTCCTGTTTATAATAATTAGTATTCACGGGGTCCAGGTGCCACTTTTTTAACTGCGTATCTAGACGAAACTTTCGGGAAAAAAGTTTAAATGGTGGTAAAGAAGCGTGTGTGTTTTTATGGGGTGTTTGTGTGAGTGTGTGTGTGTGTGAAGGGAGGGGATGTATGATTGTCCTCTTTATGTGTGTGTGTGTGTGTGTGTTAAAGACGATTATGTTTGCCTGGGTGCTTGTGTAAATGTTTGTGCTGATTCTATTCCTTCGGTCATAGGTATACCTAAATTAATATATTTTACTAAAACTTCAATTGTACTCTCTCTCTCTCTCTCTCTCTCTCTCTCTCTCTCTCTCTCTCTCTCTCTCTCTCTCTCTCTCTCTATCATTCTTTTCTCTCTCTCTCTCTCTCGCTCGCTCTCTCTCTCTCTCTCACATCTCTCTCTCTCTCTCTATCTCTCTCTATCCTCTTCTCTTCTCTCTCTCTCTCTCTCTCCTCTCATCTCCTCTCCTCATCTCTCCTTCTCTCTCACTCTCCTCTTCTCTCTCTCTCTCTCTCTCTCTTCTCTCCAGCTCATAGACTCTCTCTTCTCTCTCTCTCTCTCTCTCTCTCTCTCTCTCTCTCTCTCTCTCTCTCTCTCTCTCTCTCTCTCTCTCTCTCTCTCATATACACACACGCGCGCGCGCACATCTCGAACGAGGCAGGCACTATAACTGAGAGTTTCCCTGAACGAGCAATTACAGCTTAATGAGGTTCAACAGGAAATTATCCGATCATCAGAGTCCTGGATTATGGTGGAGGGAGGCAAGAGGGAGGGAGGGAGGGAGGGTGTCACTGAGGTCCTTATGGAGCTGAGTTACGACAGCCCGGATATCACCCATCATGGTTCCTTAACACGCCATTTTGAATGCCTATGGTGTCATGACGCCTCGTCTTCCTTTAATTCTGGTAATTAGTATGTGTGTATGTATATACCCAGGTACATACCCCATAGCTGGGGGTGGCCGACTCGAGACAGAGCCCGAACAGAAACAACAAAGTTACAATTCTTAGGGTTCAGGACCACTTTCGCGTTCCCTCGCCCCGTTCTCTGTGTCATCTAGTAGGAAAATTTTACAGGACCGTAAAAGAGACAGACATAAACGGCTAAGGTTGGGTAGAGGATGCCAAACCTCACTCTGGATAGGACTAGCCCTCACCCAAAATATGTACTGGTTATTAGTACACAGCTTTATTCGGTTATAATGGATTTGGGTGAGTAAACGAGTTAATCAAGATTAGTTTCACTCCTTGGATTCTTGGAGATCCTTCCCAAGCTAAATAAAGTGGCTTCAGTTTAACCAGAATACTCGTGCTGGAGGAATTAACCAGCAAAGACATTTACAGTAATATTAACCAGCAGAGACATTTACAGTAATATTAACCAGCAGAGACATTTACAGTAATATTAACCAGCAGAGACATTTACAGTAATATTAACCAGCAGAGACATTTACAGTAATATTAACCAGCAGAGACATTTACAGTAATATTAACCAGCAGAGACATTTACAGTAATATTAACCAGCAGAGACATTTACAGTAATATCCCAGCTGCAGATTTCTTGACACTTGACTACAGAATAAAAACTATATGTTTCGAAATATTAACTTAGGCTATACTGTATATTTGACGACATACTAAATATTAATAATGACGTCACTGCACTTCAGTTATAAGGTTTGTGACATGGCTACTTTTCACCCACTAAGTTGGACAGATAGGGTATATAGCCGCTTAAACGTACTCTACCGAGCTCCCCAATTCAATATACTACACGATATACAGTACTATTGTATATACAGTACTATTGTATATACAGTACTATTGTATAAATCATATGGATAAGGAATGATAAACAGGAGGTGGCCATTGCGTAGCATACACTATGATTTAATATTCAAGGTGGGTAAAATGAACTATGAAAAGTTGGATATACAATTCATTTGGAAAAACACTTTATTGGCAATATTTCGTGCATAGCTCGTTCAGGTGTACAACATGGTGTCTACTGTTCAGATATTGGGGTAATTCTCCTCATAGACATCTCTTGAACAGGCCTGGGACCATTGAACCGTCCCGTTCATCTCAATATTTAGCACATTACTGCAGTATTAATGCTTAAGAGTGTTATTAGGTGTTTAAGTGCAAGGTTATAGCTGGCGTGGGCATTATGTACGTTGTTGCTACCAAGTTACTGTATATGCAACATTACGTGTTACACCATTAATCCTGGTACTTAGAATGTTCGTTGCAGAGTCTATGCGTAAGTGTATTATTAGGTATTTATGGGGGGGTCACCGTTTTTTTTTAAATTCTCTCCTTTTCTCGCTTTCCCTGGCTTGTATCCATTTGGCCCAATTTCAGCCAACTGTTTTAAGACGTTTATCCCCATCCAGGTGTCGATTTCTTCCTGGCGAGCGATAGCGAGCCAGCATTGTATGGAGATATCCGGCTTTGCCGGAGAAATTTTTCTATCGAAAAATGTACACATTTAGCTTGCTGTCAAAACAAAAATATATATTTGTTGGTTCGCTACCGCTCGCCAGGAAAATATTAATACCTGGATAGGGGTAAACGTCTTAAAACAGTAGGCTGAATGGGGCCAAATGGATACAAGCCAAAGAGAGGGAGGAAAGGAGAAAAAAAAGCCAGGTGGGCTCCCTTAAATGTACTGTTATAGCAGGCTGGGGAAATATGCACTAGTGAGTTTGGCTGCTACGTACTGCATTACACCAAGGATCTGAATAATTAATTCATGTATCGGAGTATAAATATAAAACAGTAGTGGCTGCCTTGGTGAGAGACACTGCATTGTGAATATTTTTTATATAATAAATAATAAGTTGCTACTAACACTCTCATTATGGATTACAGAGCTCTACATTTTAGACAGGCAATAACCCACCCCACTGTTAAACACATAGTTCGGTTTATCAATTAAACATAAATCAGATTTAGTATATTCGTGTTTACATATTATTTATTTCTATGATACTGTGATTGTATATAAATCATAATTATTTAATTAATCTTATAAAGGAGAGGTATTTATAAATGACTCTGTATCTAATAATCTATTCTATCTATCTATATGCTCAGGCCCAATCCCCATTTAGGGGGTAGCCGACTCAAGACTAATGTATCTAATAATACAACATGGAATAATACATTATTTGTATTAATATAGTCAGTGATTACCTACTGTACATTCTCAATGACTAAATGTAAATGTCTGTAGCTGACTCGATCATCAATTACCAATACAATACAAAGTAGTAGTATTCTTGTTACCATCATTTACTTTACAGGACATATCCCAGTTATAAGTGTATGGAATCATGAACAATATAATAGAACTATGGGTATATGTTGGGGGGGTGGTAATATTATAGAACTATGGGTATATGTTGGGGGTGGTAATATTATAGAACTATGGGTATATGTTGGGGGTGGTAATATTATAGAACTATGGGTATATGTTGGGGGTGGTAATATTATAGAACTATGGGTATATGTTGGGTGGTGGTAATATTATAGAACTATGGGTATATGTTGGGGGGTGGTAATATTATAGAACTATGGGTATATGTTGGGTGGTGGTAATATTATAGAACTATGGGTATATGTTGGGTGGTGGTAATATTATAGAACTATGGGTATATGTTGGGGGTGGTAATATTATAGAACTATGGGTATATGTTGGGTGGCGGCAGAGTCGGTCAACTCCGGGCAGTGGGCGGCCGTGCTCACGCTTGTTACACCAAACTTTGGGCGGCCGGATGAGATGCAGGGGGTAGGGGGGGGGGGGGGGGTCTGCTGCTGGGGGGTCGAGAGGAGGGGGTGGGGAGGGGCGGTTAGGACTGCAGGTACACTAGCACATAGGCAGTAGATAATATACAAACATCTACAAGCCTTTTAACAGAGACATGAACGCCAAGACGCCATTTAACAGACAGATAACAGACATGTCCACCCATACGCCTTTTAACAAATCTGGATGATGAATTGTGTGCATAATAGAAGAGGAGGATATACAGCACATTTAGCTCAACTATAGCATGCATGCAACAATACTATTCTTGTTAGTCAAAGAGCAGTGTCAACAACGTCATTATTTCACAGATTTTACCCACTTATTTTGTATGACACAAAATTGTATTAGGTCTGGCTAACATCAGACAATGTTATTAAGGAGGGTCACCGGCTTTTTTTTAATCTTTCTCTCCTTTTCTCTCTTTCCCTGGCTTGTATCCATTCGGCCCCATTCAGCCAACTGTTTTAAGACGTGTATCCCCATCCATTTCGTCGATTTCTTCCTGGCGAGCGATAGCGAGCCAGCATTGTATGGAGAAATCCGGCTTCGCCGGAGAAATTTTTCTATCGAAAAATGTACAAATGTAGCTTGCTGTCAAAACAAAAATATATATATGCTGGCTCGCTACCGCTCGCCAGGAAAATATTGACACCTGGATGGGAGTAAACTTCTTAAAACAGTAGGCTGATTGGGGCCGAATGGATACAAGCCAAAGAGAGAGGGAGAGAAAGAAAAAAAAAAGCGAGGTGGGCTCCCTTAAGCTCAGAAAACAACCCTATTGCACTCACTGGAAGGGTCAATAGGCGAACTAGTCAATTCAGCGGTACAACCACAGAACAGGACCCCCTCACCCTGCACCTCACACACACATACGTACACAATCATATACACGCTCGCACACACACACATACACCATTACCACGCACAAACCCACATACAATCACGCAGACACTTCCATACACACACATACAATTACACACTCCCAGACCACACAAACACATATATATAATACACACACACACACTCACAGACCACACCTACACACACACACACACACACTCACAGACCACACCTACACACACACACACACACACACACACACACACACACACACACACACACACACACACACACACACACACTACCAATATTATTCCCTGTCTGGTCACATCAGGTCACGGTAGTTAGTGTGGCCAGACCAGAGGTGACCCGGGGTATACAGTTCATTATATACAACACACTTCTGACCATCCAGGCAGCCCTCACCTATAGTACGTATACACCCATTGGAATATTTGACCCTTAACCTCTTCTGTACCAGCGACGTATTTTACATTATGTTTCAGCTACATTTAGACGATTTTATGAAGCTTAGGAGTAATATCTGGTAGCTAAAAGGATAACTTGAGATGGTTTACAACCTTTTTTATGGGTAGACGTCCTTTCGAAGCTTAATAAAATCGTCTAATTAATGTCAGAACATAATGAAAAGGACGTCACCGGTACAAAATGGGTCAAATCAAATTGTGAAGCGTCTTATAATAATATATGGCTTTGTTAGGGTTGGCTACAAATTGGGGTTGTTGTGTTTTGTGTTGTCCCTGTTCTTGCTCTGTCTTGAGTCGGCCACCCCCCAACAAAAATAAAAACAAATAAATAAATAAATAACAGAAAAAAAAATAAAAAAAGGAAAAGTGAGGATTGTGCCTGAGTGAATAGATAGATAGCGTAGGTATTATACGGCTGATGACTAACATGTTCATATACCAATATGGGCATTAGTTAACTTGGCCTATAGGCTAGTCATCATATTTAAGCCAAAACATTTGACACTAATCTCTATAGCTCAATCACGACGAGAAAAATCGAACTAACATTTCTACAATTTAGGAAGGGTCAGCCGGGGAATAGGTGTGGAAATGTGCAGCCCACTTGCTCTAACCCTTTTTGAGTTGCAGAGGTTATAGGGGTCACGATTTCTGGCCTACCTACAATGAATGTACTATAATATTACGTAACTCATTATACAGGTATATTACTGTAACCAATGCTACATCCATAATCGCGTCACAATCCAATGTAAACAGTTATCTACATTTGTCTATCTATCTATCTATCTATCTATCTATATGCTCAGGCCCGATCCCCACTTTTCCTATTTTTATTTTTTATTTTCTATTTAATTCAATTTTTGTTTCTTGCGGGTGGCCGCCTCAAGACAGAGCAAGAACAGGGAAAACACAAAGCACAGCATAAAACAACGAACAAACACAGACAAAACACAAATTCACACACATCTATATTTGTAAAGCTAATTATAAACAAAGGCAGCATCACACGAGCAGTTCATTAAGGGAGCCCACCTCGCTTTTTTTCTCTTTCTCTCCCTCTCTCTTTGGTTTGTATCCATTCGGCCCCATTCAGCCTACTGTTTAAGACGTTTACCCCCATCAAGGTGTCAATATTTTCCTGGCGAGCGGTAGCGAGCCAGCATATATATATATTTTTGTTTTTCAGCAAGCTAAATTTGTACATTTTTCGATAGAAACATTTCTCCGTACAATGCTGGCTCGCTATCGCTCGCCAGGAAGAAATCGACACCTGGATGGGGATAAAAGTCTTAAAACAGTTGGCTAAATGGGGCCAAATGGATACAAGTCAGAGAAAGAGAGAAAAGGAGAGAGACAACAAAAGCAGGTGACCCCCCTTAAGACAGTATAGGAAGTAAAGGAAGGCAGCGTTACCAAATTCTACCAAATTTGGTTGAATACCCTTTAGAAGTGAGTTGTTTAACATAAACTCTGGACGCGGGCTGACCAACACTGTAGTATACAGTATATATATAGGGTCTGGGGAAAGGGCCGACATCTTGGACCTTCGTTAGTATTAACCACGACAACAAGTTATTTGTATGCTAATAAAATCGATTAAACCACTTTGGGCTTTAACATAATTATGGTGGGATCTATAGGACTTATTTGCAGGCTACGAAAAAGGATATACCAGTAAATAAACATTGCAGAAAGTGTCAACAAGGTGTGCCACCAATAAGCTACTGTGACCACATCATCACTTGCAACATTACGTCAACAGCACTACACTAAAAACGGCAGTGAATGATAGACGCCATCGGTTTTTGTAAATATGGTCAATATCCCTTTGTGAGCCCTTCTGGATACGAGGGCACGTTCCTTCATTATAGTTAAGCTATTATTGGACAATTTTGATTCTATCGCTGCGTGTCTGCCTGCTGCAACCGGAACCTCCCCGGGAGGTCTGGAACCTAGGAATCTTTTGCTAGAAGACCCCCCTATAGGAATATTTTGTAAGTTACCATAATTGCTACTGTAACTTAACCCTTTCAGACTCATATGACGCAGAGGTTGCCAGATTAGCAATAAGAAATAGAGTTCTCTCACTCTTATAATTGCCTCTCCAAAATTAGTTTTCTGTCCACAGCTAACTCAAAGACAACTGCAGAGGTTGAAGTAACTAAATTAAAGGTTTCTAAATACCCCTGATGATAACAAAGGTTTTAAAGTATCCCTAATAGGCTCAAAATCGCGTCATATGTCGGAGAAAGGGGAGATATACCATTTTACTAGACCCCCTTCTCCCTCATGTTTAGCCCCGCTTGTTATGAAATTATAAGACGTTCGCCCTATTAGATTGGCGATTCTAGGACCTTTCACCCCATTTCCTTGTCAATATTAGGAGCTTTCGTGCCATTTAAGTGTCGATTTTTTCCTGGTGAGCGATAGCGAGCCTGTAATTTTAGGAGGAACCGGCCTTTGGCCGGGACATTCTTCTACCGAAAAATATTCAGTGATCAATATTTTTTTTCTGGCAACATTTCTGGAGTATTTTGCACTGGCATTGGAAACTAGACTGGTGATAGATGAAATTAGGTCACCGAAATATTTTAAATGTTGACCTCATAAGCTGCCAGACTAGTGTTGCCGATAAATGTTGAGGGAAAAACCGCTCGTGTGATACCAGCTCTATAGTATAATGTATGAGTCTCCAAAATGGCATGTATGTCAATAGTTGCTCGACCTCTGTGTTCTAGTCCTTCTACCTCTGCCCACACCGCCTGCCAGTAAATGATAATACTTGATAGGTGGTAATTGCAGTACGAGAACTTGGGCAGTGCCACCTACTCAACTCCGCTGCCAGGCGTACGAGACGCTGTTTCCTAATTTCCAGAATGCATCGTGTAAGGCGTCACACGAGTATAGGTTTTCGGTGTTTTATATTTTAATCATAATTATATCTTCAATTATGTATATATTTTTAAATTCTAAACCGCTTGTGGCTAATATTTCCATCGCATTCGTTAATTTTGCATTTAATTACCTGATAAAAATGAACGATCACTATTAACTCCAAGTACAATCTTAATATTAGAGCGAATTGATTGACCTGTGCGACTTGCGTTGACGTTTATAAACAAGAATCATTAAACGAAATTCGATATTGGCTGGTCAAAACGCCAGAATAATGTTGGTGTGCCGCTTTTACATCACTTCTGCATTTCTCCGAGACAAAATTAATTCCTACTTACGTATAAAACCCAAATCTATCTGAAAACATGAACCTAATGTAGTTAAGTGCGTGGCATTTGAAATCTCTTCGTGGAGGTCATTTGAATGTCTACCTTCGTGGCCATTTAAATTCCTCCTCCCTTCGTGTAGGCGACATTCCTCACTTCGTGGGCATTTGAATTCCTCCCTTAGTGGTCATTTGAATTCCTCCCTCAGTGGTAATTTGAATTCCTCCCTCAGTGGTCATTTGAATTCCTCCCTCAGTGGTCATTTGAATTCCTCCCTCAGTGGTCATTTGAATTCCTCCATTCATAGTCATTTAGATTCCTCCCTTAGTGGCCATTTGAATTCCTCCCTCAGTGGTCATTTGAATTCCTCCCTCAGTGATCATTTCAATTCCTCCCTCAGTGGTCATTTGAATTCCTCCCTCAGTGGTAATTTGAATTCCTCCCTCAGTGGTCATTTGAATTCCTCCCTCAGTGGTCATTTGAATTCCTCCCTCAGTGGTCATTTGAATTCCGTCCTCAGTGGTCATTTGAATTCCTCCCTCAGTGGTCATTTGAATTCCTCCCTCAGTGGTCATTTGAATTCCTCCCTCAGTGGTCATTTGAATTCCTCCCTCAGTGGTCATTTGAATTCCTCCCTCAGTGGTCATTTGAATTCCTCCCTCAGTGGTCATTTGAATTCCTCCCTCAGTGGTCATTTGAATTCCTCCCTCAGTGGTCATTTGAATTCCTCCCTCAGTGTGGTCATTTGAATTCCTCCCTCAGTGGTCATTTGAATTCCTCCCTCAGTGGTCATTTGAATTCCTCCCTCAGTGGTCATTTGAATTCCTCCCTCAGTGGTCATTTGAATTCCTCCCTCAGTGGTCATTTGAATTCCTCCCTCAGTGGTCATTTGAATTCCTCCCTCAGTGGTCATTTGAATTCCTCCCTCAGTGGTCATTTGAATTCCTCCCTCAGTGGTCATTTGAATTCCTCCCTCAGTGGTCATTTGAATTCCTCCCTCAGTGGTCATTTGAATTCCTCCCTCAGTGGTAATTTGACTTCCTCCCTCAGTGGTCATTTGAATACCTCCCTGAGTGGTAATTTGACTTCCTCCCTCAGTGGTCATTTGAATTCCTCCCTCAGTGGTAATTTGACTTCCTCCCTCAGTGGTCATTTGAATTCCTCCCTCAGTGGTAATTTGACTTCCTCCCTCAGTGGTCATTTAATTTGAATTCCTCCCTCAGTGGTAATTTGAATTCCTCCCTCAGTGGTAATTTGAATTCCTCCCTCAGTGGTAATTTGAATTCCTCCCTCAGTGGTAATTTGACTTCCTCCCTCAGTGGTCATTTGAATTCCTCCCTCAGTGGTCATTTGAATTCCTCCCTCAGTGGTCATTTGAATTCCTCCCTCAGTGATCATTTGAATTCCTCCCTCAGTGGTCATTTGAATTCCTCCCTCAGTGGTAATTTGAATTCCTCCCTCAGTGGTAATTTGACTTCCTCCCTCAGTGGTCATTTGAATTCCTCCCTCAGTGGTCATTTGAATTCCTCCCTCAGTGATCATTTGAATTCCTCCATTCATAGTCATTTAGATTCCTCCCTTAGTGGTCATTTGAAATTCTCCTTTTCGTGATCGTCTTAAAGATTTGAACTTGTTTAGCCTGATCAAGCGCAAAATGAGGAGTGAGTTAATTGAAGTTTATATAAAATCATAAAGGGATATGACAATCTAGATGTTCACAAGTACTTCACAGTCAAGTAGTTTAATTTCACAAATTAAATATTTCCAAAATTGTTGGAAATTATTCAACTCTGATAAAGCAAAAAAAAAAATTCAGCCACATCATGAACGTCTGGAATAAGATGCCACGTGACGTAATAAATGGTGAGACTGTATCGACTTATAAAATACGCTTAGACAAATTTATGCAAACGAACCCTTCCCTAGTTTATTATAATAGCAGAGTATAAGCCCAAGGTAAATGAGTCGTGCACATACCCCTGCATGGGCTTCATTAACTTTTGCTTAAAAATCGAGCAGCCTCGTTTGGACTAGTTTGTCTGTTGTTATTCGCATTCCTTTGTATTATTTTGTACTTGGTTGCTCCATTCGTGATCATTTGCATTTCTCCCTTCGTGGCCAATTGAATACCTCACTTCATTTGAATAATTATCTTTGTGACCATTTGAACTTCTCCTTTAATTTAAATGTCTTCCTACGTATCATTTGAACTCGTTCCTACTGGTCACTTAAATTCCTATATTGTTGTAGCCATTTGGATTACTCCCATTATTGAATTCCTCCCAACGTGGTCATTTGGATTCCCCGCGTACTCCGTGTGTTTGCCTTGTTTATTATGGCTGGTGAAAGGCCTTCATCTCTCGCGTACTCGCCACGCACTCTCTAATAATCAGGACTCAAACACACTCAATTTGGCTCTAGATTAACGTTTAATAAATTGTGTTTGGCCATCGGGAGGAGAGGAACACATCGCCGTGCAAGCCGACACTATCACCACAACACAACACATATACTGGGTACGAATAATGTATAATAGAGGTTTCAGTCCAGCTGTATGTATTATTGATTTATACGTGCTGCTCCAACCATTATATTTTCTTTCATATATATGATAGACTGGAGCAGTGTTTCATATACATTGTTGTGACAGTGAATTACATGCATATGCGCCAGGTATCTATGAGTGTAAAGAGAAGGAATGATCAACGGTTTTATTGAATAATTAAAAGCTGTATGTGTGTCATCGAAACGTAATTTTGCACTCAAATTAATCCTCGTCTCAATTCAAACATTTCTCCTTAACTGTAGGTGAATAATCTATTAAGAAGAGCTTCGTGGGTCAATACAGAACAAGCCTTAGACTTTATAAATACAAGATTGTTTTAAATTAGACAAAGGGCATGCCTGAGTAGGGTCCCACAGGCAAACCAATAGACCCCACATAGTTTTAATATAAGGTCCGCTTCACTAAATGACCTCAAACGACCTTAAATGACCCAACCATCGTGGGTTCCAGGACCTCTCGCCGGGTCCCCGTCCTGTCGCCACTTACAAATGGGGTGTCAGTAGCCTTAGAGCCGGCCAATATTGAACTACGTTAGGAAGACTTCTACCCTAGACCCTCCCGCCTCCCAAACACCCACTTCTGACACCAACCTCCTCCTCCTCCTCCTTTCCCTTCTCCTCTACATTTACCATCTTTACTATTCTGTTATCACTCTTTCTTCTTTCCGTTCTCTCAGGATTCCTTCTTCCCCTTGCCTTCCTCCCCATTCTCACATCATTCCTCTTCCTTCTCCTGTCCTGCCTCCGCTTTCTCTTCGTACTCCCCCCCCCCCCCCTCCCCTCCTCCTCACTCGCCTTCTTCCCCTTTCTCCTAGTATTCCTCCTTCTTCTTCTCCTTTACTTGCTCCCCTTTCTATTAATACCGGTACTATTCCCTCTCCCCTTCGATTTATTTGCTTCCTTTTGTGTGTGTGTGTGTATGAAGGAGACAAAAAACAAAACTGCCTGTAACAAGTGTCTACCCCAAAGTTGAAAGTGATAAAAAGTCAAATTCATGGTAAATTAGAGTCAAAATGTCTGGACACACGGAGTTTGAAGCAGATTAAGTAATAGAAAGAGGGAAAGACAGATCGAGGGAGAGAGTTCCACGGTTAAATTGTTGAGTAGAAGAAAATCGGTTCACTCTTGGGTTAGAGAATTGAATAGAATAGCGGTGGGAGTATGTTGAAAGGCGGGTGCCCCACATTCTCCGTAAAGGAGGAGGTATAAACCGATTACTGTCATAGCACCCCATACCATTGAACACATCCTAGAAGACTGCATTTCACACAATCACTTACGCCAACAACATAATCTACACTCCTTGAGAGCTCTGTGGGAAAGCCCGACCGTGGCCATGGCCTTCCTTAGGGACTCGGGGCTGTTCCCCTTCTTTTCTCCCCCGACACCATTCCCTTATTCTCTTTCTCCCACTCCTTCCATTTTCTTCTTTCTTTCTTCTCCCACTCCTTCAATTTTCTTCTTTCTTTCTTCTCCCACTCCTTCCACTTTCTTTTTTCTCCCACTCCTTCCATTTTCTGTTTTCTCCCACTCCTTCCATTTTCTTCTTTCTTTCTTCTCCCACTCCTTCCATTTTCTTTTTTCTCCCACTCCTTCCATTTTCTTTTTTCTCACACTCCTTCCATTTTCTTCTTTCTTTCTTCTCCCCTCCTATTTATCTTTCTTCTCCCTCCTCTACATCCTTCCATCCTCCTCCTTTCTTAGTACTGTTGTCTTTATTATTTATCTTCCCTTCCCTTTTCTCCTGCCCATACACTTCCTCCTGCAACTCCGACTTCTTCACTTCGCCCCTCCTCCATGTTCTTTCCATCTCCCCCTTTCTCTTGTTTATTCCACTCCCTTTTCTCCTGCACTCCTCCTCATCCTCTCGCCTCTCCTATTTGTTATCTCTGAACCCTACTCCTCTTTCCATTCCTTGACCTCCTATAGTCTATTCGCTGTAAGTAGGCGAAAAATCATGACCTCTAACCTCTGTAACTCAAAAACGACTAGAATAATCGTGTTTTCTACCATTTGGGAAGAGTCAGTCAAGGAATAGATGTGGACATTTACAGCCAATTTGCTCTAGCCCTTCTTGAGTTACAGAGGATAGAGATCATGATTTCTTGCCTACTTACAGCGAATAGACTATAGTTATCCTTTCCAACTACTCCATACTTCTCGATTGCTTTTCTATAAACTACCCTCTTCCTCTTTCTCATTCCTGTTTTCCCTCATTGTCCTCTAGTTCCTGTTGCACTACCTTCTGAAGGCACTACTCACTGCCAGTCCATTTCTGATTAAGGGGAAATGGGTCGATTTGCTGGTCTCCCTTCTTCCTCATGCTTGGCCCCATTAGTTTTCAGATTATAAGACGTTCGCCCCACTAGTTTATCGATTTTAAAACCTTTTGTCCCATTTATATATCAATATCAAGACGTTTCGTGCCATTTAGGTGTCGATTTTTTCCTGGCGAGCGATAGCGAGCCTGTAATTTTAAGAGAAACCGGCCTTGGGCCGGGATTTTTTTTTATCGAAAAATGTAAAAATATATCTTCGAAGAGGGTCTTTTTTTTTTTTTTTTTTTTTTTTAAAGCTTGATGAAGGTCTAGCGAGGAAATTAAAAACCTAATTGAATAAAGAAATATATAAATAGATCCAAAAAACAACCACCGTCCTCTTAATTCTCTGCCACCACAACAACAACAGCTGGTGGTGGGTGGGTGGTGTTGCTTTCGGTCCGCCTCTAACTATATTAAGGGGTCACTCTGGCGCTTCTCCGGACAACTCTCAACCTACAACCTAATTTTTACAACTCGTCTGGGTTTCTATTTGCGTTGGTCCAAGAAATTACACTGACATTCGATTACTTATAGCGACTTTAATTACACTGAAATCTGATTACTTATAAATAAATCTAATTCATTATTCAGAAGCAATTTAATCAGATATGAAACGTACACGAAAAAAGACATTCACCGTTCATTCAGAAAAAACATCTATAATTGGTGGCTACTACGACATTATTTATGGCAATTCTATAAATCACTGATCAAGTACGGATGGTTAAGGGGGGTCACCGTTTTTATTATCTTTCTCTCCTTTTTTCTCTTTCCCTGGCTTGTATCCATTCGGCCCCATTCAGCCAACTGTTTTAAGACGTTTATCCCAATCCAGGTGTCGATTTCTTCCTGGCGAGCGATAGCGAGCCAGCATTGCATGGAGAAATCCGGCTTCGCCGGAGAATTTTTTCTATCGAAAAATGTACAAATTTATCTTGCTGTCAAAACAAAAAAATATATATGCTGGCTCGCTACCGCTCGCCAGGAAAATACTGACACCTGGATGAGGGTAAACGTCTTAAAACAGTAGGCTGAATGGGGCCGAATGATTACAAGCCAAAGAGAGGGGGAGAGAAAGAGAACAAAAAGCGAGGTGGGCTCCCTTAACCTAATGTAAAACACGAATGACTTACTGCTCTTGCTCATTCGTTTATTATTCAATATCTGATTACCAATCAGAGTGGCATCTAAATTTATGTATTTGTTCACAAAAATATTATCGAAAATTCCTATTGTTTATTTTTTACGTATCCCCTTTCAAAACTATCTATTTCCAGTTTATCCATTTCCAATTTTCCATGGCAATAAGCCATGTTATTTGTGTGCATAGTAACATTATCCTCTATGAAATAAAGTTATTTGGTTGTATTTACAAAAGTTATATATATTCTTCGCCATTATACCTGCACTGACTTCGCTACTCAAACGTAATTAAAACATATAAATACCGTATAAATAAACTGTGCACATACTGTAGAGAAAAAGAAAACCACCCCAGAAAAAACAGCAAATGAAAACGAAATGCACACATATATATAAGTGAAAACAAAGAGAGCGAAAGGTGGCATGAGACAGACCAGCTCAGCAGTTTTGTGATAAGGAGACTGGCCAAAGTTTGTACTCGGACCACTCTATATTGTTTAGTCTTGGCATAATAACATAATAATCCACTGGAGACATTCAAACTTATGACAAATCCTTACTATCTTGATCCTACACACTTGACTGGACACCAAGTTAGCTATCATTTTGGGAATAGCCTGGGTCGGTAGGTCTAATGCTAATATAAGATAAGTATTTTTCGTTGAATTAAAGTAACAACATACAATTAAAGGCTGGAAATAAAGTGTAACTGCAAAATAATCACGAACAAATAAAATTAATAAATTAAAGTTACTGCAAAATAAATAAAACTATAAACAAATAAAATTTTACATGTGTAAAAGTTACTATAAACTCAATGTGCAATTATTCTGATACCCTCATAAGAAAATATAAATACTTGACCTCCGCTTACATTCGCAGCATATAGACATGAACGCAGCTGGGTGAAAAAGTGGCTGTCTCCCCCATCTGATTTGCAAGAAATATGGTGTAGGAAAGTTTGAGCCGCACACACGGAGGCGGGGGTGGAGCTGGATACATGCTGAGAATATTATAATATTGTTCTTTGTTTAATACAACATTTGAATAGTGTGAGGCTACTTGAGACTTTGACTAGTATTATATTATATAGCTTTCCTGATATCATAACTAATCTGAATGTTGCGCAATGAACGATTTTGAAACTTTAATAATAACTCCTTGTAATTATACCCTGTTCCAAATAAGTAGGCCAAAACTCTGGAACATTAACCTCTAAACTCCCAAACGACTAGAGTAACGGAGCTAATACTTCTACCATTTGTGAGGGCTCAGCCAGGGAATAGGTATTGAAATGTACAGCCCATTTCCTCCAGCCCTTTTTGAGTTACAGAGGTCAGGGGTCACGATTTCTGACTAGCTACTTACCTGGAACAGGGTAAAGTATATTTTGAAATGGCTAAAGTGACTCCGAGCTTAGTATCGGATACATGGCATCGTGAAGCGCCAGCAATACTCCATCAATACAGCTTGAACCCACATAGGCATATGATAAGGAGTTGCTGGAACTGTTATTTCATTTGCCTGGCTTCCCCCACTGTTCCTACTTGTGCCTCCCTCACCTACATAGAGAGTAATCCCCCTCCCCCACACACACACTCCTGGACCTCCCCAGCCTTCATATACGTAATACTATTTATGTTCCATGTATGATTTGGTTCATATATTTATTTCAGCTTTTTGTATTTCAACGAGTTAATTTTGGTTGTGTCAGTCGAGTATTGGCAAAGTGTTGGTGCTTCTACTCCACTGGTGGAACGGAAGGAAATCGAATGCTCTTTTAGTCTAATCAGTAATAAATGAATCAATTTTCTCAATTATAAACATTGCCCAGAGAAACGTGGCCTTTGTGTTATGGCCGAGTTATGAGCTGTTCATAACTGCAGCCAAAGAATATTATGATGGAATATGATATTTGAGGGTAGATTTTGGTAGATGACTGGAATGAAAGAAACAAACAACAATTATAACTCTAGTACTGATTTGTAGGTCAAGTTTTTATGTCCCGCTTAACATTCAGAATACGTTTATAGACAGCATTCATGATTATAACAGTCAATACGAGCCGTGCATACATGCTTAGCATATATATATATATATGTTTTATCACGAATGTTTATTGAACATTGTAAAACGTTTTAGTTCACAAATTCTCTCTTGGAACAGTTGGCCGATAAAACTGATGTCAGAGTACCTTTTATTAACAATGAATTATGAACAATGAAGACAATAGCCAGCATATACCATACTTGATTAATTCACTGTTAATGGAGCCTATCAAATGTTTTACTAGTTTAAACCTACTTTAACATCTGTCATACATAATTATAAAACAGTCAGTAAACATGATGACAATGGTATCTGGCCAACTGCACAATAGTCCACAAGTGCACCACACCCGATGCCTGTTGTCCAAATAGATAATGATGACCCTCCCAACAGCAGGTCCTACTACAGTACTACTATCAGGCCATCTAGGGAGCCTGGGTCGCTGCTCACACCCCGCCTAAACCAACCCTCCCTCACATATTCAACTGATCCTCCCGCTCTACACACGCCGGAGGAGAACGGGGAGGAAGGGGGAGGGGAGGGGAGGAAGCTGGGGAGATAACATGGAGGCGAGAGGAGCATAAGAATGGAGGGGGTAAGAGTCGTAGATAGACATAGCAAACATAAAGGTAATGTGGGAAGAAAGGGAGGAAGAGCTGGAAGAGTGGATGTCTACAGGAACACACATACACAAACACACATTATATATAAAGAGAAAGAGGGGGGGGGGGGGCGAAAGTGAAATGAGGATAAGAGAGTTGAGAAGAGAAGAGAAAAACAGGATACATAAAGAACACTGAAGAGATGTAACCCAAACAAATCGAGCAAGAGAGACCTATAGCTACTACCAGTCTACCACCGTAACGCTATGGTAGTGAAGGCTCAGGAGGCAAGCGAGGTTCATTTACTACCACCAAACATTTCCCTTATTCTCAGGCTGGTGACACCGAATAATGCAGCCACGTTGATGCCCATCCTGGAACCTGATCACCATCATCACCATCGTCACCTCCCTCTCCCTCACCACCACCATCCATTCCTATTCTCACCACCACCCTCCATTCTCTCACCACCACTGTCCTCTCTCCCCATCACATCACTCTAACCATCACCAATGTTCTTTTATTCCTCATCACCACTATCCCTTCCCTCACCACCATTATCACTATCGTCCTCCCCCTATCCCTGCCATCACCAGCATCCCCTCCCTCACCAAGAACTCTACCTCCCTTTGCTACCACCACCACCACCACCACAGTCCCCTCTCTGACCACCACCACCACCACCACCATCCCCTCCCTCATTCTTCATTGGCTATCGTACCGTTTAATTTTGCTGAGCGAGCGCTGAACACTCACTTCCAGGTCTCTCTGACCCTGGGGCCTCGTTCCAAAAGCTTAATTTCATTCTAGCAAAATATGCGATGAGGCGACAAGAGGAGAGGGTCGAAATGAGGGAGGAAACGTGAACGTAGGCGATGCCGTGAGTGAAAGATAAATATTTAGTAGGAGTGAACACAGCCCTTGCCTTCTCAACAAAACTGTTGGTGCCTGGAAGGTTTGGCAACCAGGTGGCACCAGCAGCAGCCGCCTCCAGCCAGCAAATATCACAAGTGGCGCCTCGTAATCTGTTGTCCTTCCGTCTTTGTATTTCAGGCCCTTTGGCTCAAACAATTTCGAGCATATTAGATTAAAGCTACGATCACCAAAGTGCATAAGCGTGTCCAGCTACCGCGTTGACCAACCAACAATTATGGGATATATCTGAGAGAGGCGAACAAGAAATGTCGAGTCCATGATGGAGAGATTGGGGCAAATTCCCTCCTAAATCATTGAGCAAAGTGTCATTACCGAAACAGCTGATTCGTGCTTAATTTTGGATCGTTCCATTGGTGGTATTGGCAGGAGGGCCGGCGAGCCTGGACCACGCTAGAGTAAGCCGCCGCGCCGGGCTGCTGCACAACACAAAACTTACACCTTATTCACAGTTTTTGTCAATGGCGTAGTAAGCGTGTGTGTGGGTATGTGTATCTGTGTGAGTGAGCTGGTATGGCAGTGGAGGCTGGGTGCATTCACTGGGTGCGCTGCGTTTGTATATTTTTCTTTATGTGTGCGTGAGAGTATTACTTTCCAGGAAATCGTTTTGTTTATTAACTACGCAGTTACGTTTCCGACGGGGAAGAGAACATGGTTGGTGAATAAGGAGTATTTGTGTAAACAGAGTTCCGTGCACTTTTTCCAATGCTTAAGCACAGTTGCTTTCACTGTTATTTCCATATGATATTATCTCGTTTATTATCTACTCATCTACGTTTGGGAAGAGGACGACAAAGTTGTACGGCCGTTTAAGGGGGGTGACCTGCTTTTTGTTATATCTGTCCTTTTCTCTCTTTCTCTGCCTTGTATCCATTCGGCCCCATTCAGCCAACTATTTTAAGACGTTTATCCCCATCTAGGTGTCGATTTCTTCCTGGCGAGCCAGCATTATATGAAGCAATCCGGCTTCGCCGGAGACATTTTTATATCAAAAAATTTACAAATTTAGCCTGCTGTCAACAAAAAATAAAAAGTATGCTGGCTCGCTACCGCTCACCAGTAAAAAAATTGACACCTGGATGGGGATAAAAGTCTTAAAACAGTAGGCTGAATGGGGCCAAATGGATACAAGCCAGAGAAAGATAGAAAAGGACGGAACAAAAACAGATCACCCCCCTTAAGGCTATTCGAGTGAATTAACTTGCTTCAAATTGTGTATATATAAGAACATTTCTATAGCGATATTTCTTGCTTAATTAATTATAGGCACCTATTTATCCATGAGGTGAATGTCGTCATGGTTGTTGTACCGAAGTGAGAGTGTTCCAGGACAGAATATAACATTTAGTAGGTGCCATAGGGTGTTTTCGGAAGGATTGATCTCAGTGTTATTATGTAAGTTTATAAGTAATAATTGCTTATTGTTTATTGTATGCCCCTTGATAATAGTTAGGTGGTCGTGGTGGTGGTGACGGTCAGAGTATTCCAGGAGAGGACATTAGGTTATCAGAAGGCTTCCTCGGGGCTATTGTTGCTAATTCTGTGAACTGGATCCCTCGGTGCGCTTGACTACCCACATTACCAGCACCACCACCATGTCCACCACTACCTCCCTTGCCCTTCAACACCATTATTATCACGACCACCACCACTGCCACCACCACTACCACTACCTCGATTGCCTTCAACATCAATATTATCACGACCACCACCACTGCCACCACCACTACCACTACCTCACTTGCCTTCAACACCATTATTATCACGACCACCACCACTGCCACCACCACTACCTCCCTTGCCTTCAACACCATTATTATCACGACCACCACCACTGCCACCACCACTACCTCCCTTGTCCTTCAACACCATTATTATCACGACCACCACCACTGCCACCACCACTACCTCGATTGCCTTCAACACCATTATTATCACGACCACCACCACTACCACTACCTCGCTTGCCTCCAACACCATTATTATCACGACCACCACCATTGCCACCACCACTACCTCCCTTGCCTTCAACACCATTATTATCACGACCACCACCACCACCACCTCGATTGCCTTAAACACCACCCCCCCTTAACACCATTGCCACCAATAACGTCGCTATCTGTATTACCGTAAGGTGCACAGTAATTTCCTTAACCCTTCTGTACCACCACATCCCTTTCATTTTATTCTGGCTGCAACTTATCGATCTTATTCAGTTTACGAAGGATCTCCAGCAATTACAAGGCTTCGAATTATCTTAACCAACCCTTTTAACTACCACAGATCCTTCCTAAGCTGTATAAAATCGTCTAAATATAGCTAGAATATAATATAACAGACGTCGCTGGTACACAAAGGATTAATTATTTGCCACACGTCAGTACCCTTAGTCGCCACAATACTATGCCAGCAATATTATCAACACACTATACCCTGTTCCAAATACGTAGTCCAGAAATTATGAAACCTAACCTCTGTCACTCAAAATGGGCAAGAGCAAATGGGCTGTACATTTCCACACCTATTCCCCGTCTGACCCTTCCCAAATGGTAGAACTATTACTTTGATTACTCTAGTCGTTTGTGAGTTATAGAGGATAATGTTGAAGAGTGTTGGCCAATTAACTTGGAATATGGTATAGTATCATCAACCAGTGCCAACATCACCACCACTATTATAAATACCTCATTCTCTATCGTACTATCATCACTTCCCGAACATCAATCACCAATTCCACCGTCAACATTAACATTGCTTACAAACATACACAATTCAATGCAACCATATTAAATGCAATAAGAACACTGTTGACAAAAATGCAATGATAAATTTGATGTACCGCACTACACTTTGTTTTAACTTTTTTAATGTGAATGGATAAGTGATCTATATAAGATTGTGTTCTGTATATTACAAAATTGAATTATCGTCACCGTGACCAGTACGTAGTTCAACCTAGTATCAACTTAGCAGACACAACTCTATAACAGCTGTTATATACTAACATACCCAATTTTAATTTTAATATGCACATCACCATTGTTGAAGAACAAAATAATAATTATCACTATTTTTACCATTAATCACCAAGCGCAACTATTAGTAAAATGCATATGCCATGGAAGTATTGTTATGGCTTTGGTGATACAGGGGTTTATTATAGGATTAGCGAAATAATGTTGCTAATGATGATGAGTGGTGTACCAACGGGTGTGACGGTGGTTGAGATAGGCCAAATGATGCTGATGATGATGCTGAAGGTGTTGTGATGTAGACTAGAGTGGCCACAGTGGTGGTGATGGTAGCGAGGGGAATGGGGAGATGGCCGAATTTTAATGGATATTGATTAGTACCGGTACTGTATGGTCAGAACTGTGAACTGGTGACACTGCTGGTTATGGAATGGATCAAATATAATATACAGTATAGATGATTATAGTCTGTTTGTTCTTAGCGTAATTGTTCTGCTACAATTTTTTAGCCATTTAGTTGTTGAACATTTGGCATTAACCCTTTCAAGCACCAAGACGCATTTCTGTTTTGTTTTCTGGCAATTAAAATGTAAAACTTGCAAACTAAATTATTAGAAGATTTTATTCAGATTAGGAAGGGTATATGGAAGTCAGAGGGTTGAATGAGAGAGTCTTTACCCTTTTTAATACCCACAGATCCTTCCTAAGCTGCATACAATTGTCTAATGATAGCCAAAATGTACTGCTAAAACGCGTCAGAGCTTCAAGGGGTTAATGTGAAACAAATACAGCAGTTTCTTAGTTTTCCATTAATTTTCGAAACATCGTCTACGAAGGAAATACATTCTCCGTCAGATGAAACCATAATCGATTGTGATGATGATGCTGAATACGAAGGGATGCCAAATGTATTACTTATATGAATATAGACAAATAAGATAGTGGCGAGGATAATAGTAGTACGGATAATGTTGGGTGTTGTTTTGATGGTGTTAAGGGAGCCCACCTCGCTTTTTTTTTCTCTCTTTCTCTCCCTCTCGCTTTGTCTTGTATCCATTCGGCCCCATTCAGCCTACTGTTTTAAGATGTTTACCCCCATCCAGGTGTAAATATTTTCCTGGCGAGCGGTAGCGAGCCAGCAGATATATATTCTTGTTTTGAAAGCAAGCTAAATTTGTACATTTTTGATAGAAAAATTTCTCCGGCGAAGCCGGATTTCTCCATACAATGCTGGCTCGCTATCGATCGCCAGGAAGAAATCGACACCTGGATGGGGACGAACGTCTTAAAACAGTTGGCTGAATGGGGCCGAATGGATACAAGCCAGGGTAAGAGAGAAAAGGAGAGAAAGTTAAAAATAAAACTGTGACCCCCCTTAAAGACCGTACTAATGATGGTTATTTCGGTGATTGCAGTGATATTAATGAAGGTGATTGACATAGTAGCGAGAATATAAGAGAAAGCTAGTACTGGTACCGTAGTCTATACTATGTTGGAGAAGTATTAGTAACAATGGTGGTAGTGGTGATGATAATGATGGTGGTGGTGAGGAAGCAACTATACTGGTGGTGATGGTGAAGGAGCTACAGGTGATGGTGGTGGTGAGGAAGCATCTATACTGGTGGTGATGGTGAAGGAGCTATATATACATTGGCTATGATGGTGATACAGGTGATGATGGTGGTGAAGAAGCTACACTAGTGGTGATAGAAATACAAGTGGTGATGGTGATACAGGTAGTGGTGGGTGATGAAGGAGCTATACTGATGGTGATTGTGATGATGGAGCTATATTGGTGGTGATTGTGATGATGGAGCTATATTGGTGGTGATAGGGATGAAGGAGTTATATTGGTGGTGATTGTGATAAAGGAGTTATATTGGTGGTGATTGTGATGATGGAACTATATTGGTGGTGATTGTGATGAAGGAGCTATTCTGGTGGTGATTGTCATGATGGAGCTATATTGGTGGTGATAGGGATGAAGGAGTTATATTGGTGGTGATTGTGATGATGGAGCTATATTGGTGGTGATTGTGATGATGGAGCTATTCTGGTGGTGATTGTCATGATGGAGCTATATTGGTGGTGATAGGGATGAAGGAGTTATATTGGTGGTGATTGTGATGATGGAGCTATATTGGTGGTGATAGGGATGATGGAGCTATATTGGTGGTGATAGGGATGAAGGAGTTATATTGGTGGTGATTGTGATGATGGAGTTATATTGGTGGTGATAGGGATGAAGGAGTTATATTGGTGGTGATTGTGATGATGGAGCTATATTGGTGGTGATAGGGATGATGGAGCTATATTGGTGGTGATAGGGATGAAGGAGTTATATTGGTGGTGATTGTGATGATGGAGTTATATTGGTGGTGATTGTGATGATGGAGCTATATTGGTGGTGATTGTGATGATGGAGCTATATTGATGATGATTGTGATGATGGAGCTATATTGGTGGTGATTGTGATGATGGAGCTATATTGGTAGTGCTAGAGATACAAGTGATGATGGTGATACATGCAGGTAGTGGTGGGTGAATAGGAGATATACTGGTGGTGATGGTGATGAAGGAGCTATATTGGTGGTGATAGGGATGGAAGTGATGATGGAACTATATTGGTGGTGATAGTGATAAAGGAACTATATTGGTGGTGTTGGTGAATAGGAGATATACTGGTGGTGATGGTGATGAAGGAGCTATATTGGTGGTGATAGGGATGGAAGTGATGATGGAACTATATTGGTGGTGATAGTGATAAAGGAACTATATTGGTGGTGTTGGTGATGATGGAGATATACTGGTGGTGATGGTGATGAAGGAGTTATATTGGTGGTGATAGGGATGGAAGTGATGATGGAACTATATTGGTGGTGATAGTGATAAAGGATCTATATTGGTGGTGTTGGTGATGATGGAGATATACTGGTGGTGATGGTGATGAAGGAGTTATATTGGTGGTGATAGGGATGGAAGTGATGATGGAACTATATTGGTGGTGATAGTGATAAAGGAACTATGTTGGTGATGATGGAGATATACTGGTGGTGATGGTGATGAAGGAGTTATATATTGGGTGTTGGTGATGATGGAGATATACTGGTGGGGATGGTGATTAAGGAGTATATTGGTGGTGATAGGGATGGAAGTGATGATGGAACTATATTGGTGGTGATAGTGATAAAGGAACTATATTGGTGGTGTTGGTGATGATGGAGATATACTGGTGGTGATGGTGATGAAGGAGTTATATTGGTGGTGATAGGGATGGAAGTGATGATGGAACTATATTGGTGGTGATAGTGATAAAGGAACTATATTGGTGGTGTTGGTGATGATGGAGATATACTGGTGGTGATGGTGATGAAGGAGCTATATTGGTGGTGATAGGGATGGAAGTGATGATGGAACTATATTGGTGGTGATAGTGATAAAGGAACTATATTGGTGGTGATGGTGATGAAGGAGTTATATTGGTGGTGATAGGGATGGAAGTAGTGATGAATGATAGAGCCACAGCCGCCAGACCGCAGGTGCCCCGGGAATTAAGTTTAAGTTTGAAGGACTTGGGGAGAGAAGGCCTGGTGTTTAGTGGTCACCCGAACTCACTCACTCACTCACTCACTCACGCTCATCTCTCTCTCTCTTTCTCTCTCTCGTTATCCATTTTACTTACAAACACAAAAACAGCCGGTTTGCAGCGCAGCGTTTGTGTAGTTATGGAAATTAACATTGTAGCTACAACATTTGGTGGTTCAGTCTTAACTTTGTAACGTATTTCACTCCATTACGGGCTAAATAATACATTTGTATTTATATTTATAATTCAGTTTTCATGTCTTATATCTAGTCTTACCATGATCATAAATACACACACACACACACACACATTATCTCTCTCTATCTATCTATTTATTTATTTATCTATCTATCTCTCTCTCTCTCTCTCTATCTATATATCTCTCTCTCTCATAAATACACACACACATTCTCTCTCTCTCTCTCTCTCTCTCTCGCTCTCTCTCTCTCTCGCTCTCTCTCTCTCTCTCTCTCTCTCTCTCTCTCTCTCTCTCTCTCTCTCTCTCTCTCTCTCTCACCTACGACACTGTCTGTTCATGTGGTAAACTCATCATAAGTCTTGTTTCCTCCCCAACAGCATCTTTACGTGGTGGCAGACGAAGGGTTCTGGTGCAACTGAATACTATTCCGTGGCATAAACTAATAATCAGTCTGCAAACTTGGTCAACTCATTGAGATTCCAAACAGCAAGTTACAACGGCGTATCCGCATCTGAATTCCATGCAATTACACGTTATCTATAACGACAGAAACACACACATTAATGTTATGGCAAGCTGGCTATTGTGATGAACGTAAAAGTGTTGGAAAAGTTGTTAGATTGTTTATGCTAAATTGCATAATTAATCCCATGAAATTATTAAGCCCCGGAAGATAATATCAAACGTAATTGAATTCAAGAAGTTGGATGTCCTTTCTAGAGTTTCCCACGTGCCGGGGCCCAAACATTATGTTCAAACGTACAGTAATGTATTCCCCGCCCGCTGACCCTAATCAAGGGAAACGCTTCCACTATCACCCTAGACTTTGTTCACTTTCGTCGCGGTGACTTTAGCTTAGCGTCTTCCTGCAGCCACGGGTAGCCTGCTGGGGAGCCTCGCTAACGCGGTCAACACGGTCCAGGATAAACCCGAGTTGGTATCTGTGAGGCTATGGGCGCCGGGCGAGCGGTCTGGGAGGGCGGCTGGAGACTGAGAACCAACGGAAGATGAACGAAAGGTGTGAGAAACGTGGTGGACTCCGCTCTCCTGCATTGTATTCGCCAACAACAAAGGCAAGCAGAGTTTAGAACAACTTGTTTAAAATGCAAATGAGAAACTCAATTATTGGCCGTATGCAAATTAGAATATGGGTGTGCTCTAATTAAAATCCCTTGATTAATATGCAAATTTAATAAGATTATACACTGGGAACCTAAATTAATTTAGAAATTAGGGGTACAATTTTGCACACACATGGCAAAAGAAGGCGGTTCATGGTAAATAGGAAGCCTTAAACACCCTCCATAAGAGATAGCAGGACTCAATACTTCAACCTTTAGCCTATTTTCTCGCAAGAACCATTTTCACATAAAACTTGCTCGAAAAGTTTCAAGTTTTATCACCGCCATTAAAAGAGCTTAATGAGACAAAATCTTTACTCCCAGGAATGGAAAAAATTGCCTCTTTTCATCTAGGCCACTTGAAATCACTAGGGAAAGGTGAGGGAGGGAGAAGATGAGGGAGTGAGTGGGTGAGGGAGTGAGGGATTGAGTGGGTGAGAGAGTGAGGGAGTGAGCGGGTAAGGAAGTACTAGGTTGAGGGTGAGGGAGTGTTAGGGTGAGAGGGTGAGGGATTGTGCGGGTGAGGGACTGAGTGGGTAAAGAAGTACTACGTTGAGGGTGAGGGAGTGTTAGGGTGAGAGGGTGAGGGACTGAATGGGTGAGGAGGGAGTGACAGGGTAAGGAAGTACTAGGTTGAGGGTGAGGGACTGAGTGGGTGAGGAAGTGACAGGGTAAGGAAGTGCTAGGGTGAGGGTGAGGGACTGAGTGGGTGAGGAAGTGACAGGGTAAGGAAGTGCTAGGGTGAGGGTGAGGGACTGAGTGGGTGAGGGAGTGACATGGTAAGGAAGTGCTAGGGTGAGGGTGAGGGACTGGCGTCATGGGTTGATCAGCAAGTATGATACAATCTTAGTATAGCAAAGTGAAAATAGCAATTGGAAATGTTAAAACTTTAAACTAATCACTGTGACCAAAATATCAACTTATGCATTACAAACTGTCAACACTAGTTATTGTTTTAGTCATTAGATCAATTTATTTGACTCGTGATTTAGGACTGGTAAATTATTCACCCATTTTAATTGAAGTAACTATTGAAAACCAGTTGCCGTTTGTGTTTAGTTAATTACTCTTTATATTGTACCTAATCGATTTATGAAAGGAAATGAAGGTTTTTTTTTTAATGGGAGTGGGTCCTTAAAAGGGAGAGATCTGGTGGATGATGCTAACGGATGAATGGATGAGAGGCAATGAGAGAAAGTAATTAAGCAAGTGAAGAATTAAGGAGTTATAATTAAGTCTGGAATGAATTAAGGCTCAGAGGGTGATGAAGAATGAGGAAGGGAATTGGGTGAAAGCTAGATGAGAGTGAGATGGGGGAGAGTGAGATGGGCGAGAGTGAGATGAGTGAGAGTGAGATGGGTAAGAGTGAAATGACTGAGTGAGAGTGAAGAAAGTGAGATGATTGATAGTGACGTGAGTGAGAGTGTGAGAGTGAAATGAGTGAGTGAGAGTGAGGTGGATGAGTGAGAGTGAGGTGGATGAGAGTGAGGTGAATCAGAGTGAGTTGGGTGAGAGTGATGTGAGTGAGAGTGAGAATGAGGTGGGTGAAAGTGAGGGTTATGAGAGAATAGTCAATAAGAATGAAGTGAGTCAGAATGAGGTAGGTTCGAGTGAAATGAATGAGGCAGATGGGTGCGAGTCAGGTGACAAAGAGTGAGGAGAACAAGATGAATGACAGAAAGCCAATATATAATGAGGTGCATCAAAGTGAGCTAAGTAAAATTATGGTAAGTAAGAGTGAACTGGATACGAATGAGGTGAATGAAAGTTAGATGAGTAAGCGTGAAATGAATATAAGAGGACAGGGAAGGTGGGGGAGAATGAGGTGAGACTGGTTAGGATGAGATAAGGGGAGATTTCCACTTGAGGGATTATTTTCTTAACCCCTTTCTCCCTCATGTTTAACTCCACTGCTACTGAGATTTGAAGACGTTCGCCCCATTAGTTTGGCGATTTTAAGAACTTTCGCCCCATTTCTGTCAATTTTTAGACATTTCGTGCCATTTAGGTGTCTATGTTTTCCTGGCGAGCGATAGCGAGCCTGTAATGTAAGAGGAAACGGCCTTCGGCCGTGACATTTTTCTACCGAAAAATGTACAAATTTATCTTGAAGGGGGTCAAGGGAGTGTAATTTTTAAGCTTGATGGAGGTCTACGGTACGAACTAAATACCTCCCCTTAAATAAGAATGACATGAGCGGGAGGGGAACCAGAGTGAATAACCTCCCTCGCTCTGGCTGGGGTGGTGTCCGAGGGGAAACAAGCCACCCAGGGAGCCTAGTCGCTGATTGGTGGACGGTGGTGGTTGAGGGGAAACGGGAGGCTGTTTGGGAGCGAGGGGAGCTAATCTAGAGTGAGGGAGACTGGATTAGAGCGAGGGAGAGTAATGTATGAGTGAGGCAGACTGGATTAGAGCGAGGGAGAGTAATGTATGAGCGAGGGAGAGTAATGTATGAGTGAGGGAGACTAATTTAGAGTGAGGATGACTAGTCTAGAGCGAGGGAAACTGCAGGTGAGGGATATTGGTTTAAGCGTGACGGAGACTAGCTTAGAGTGAGGGAGACTGGTTTAGAGTGAGGAAGACCGGCTTATAGTGAGGGAGACTGAATTAAAGTAAGAGGGATTTGCTTAAAGCAAGGGAGTTTTGCTTTTCTTTTGTGTATGTATATAAAGGATACAAAGGCAATCCTGTCTGTAACAAGTGTTCCCCCCAAAGATGAAAGAGTAACAGAAAAAAACATATTCACGGTACATTAGAGTAAAACATATCTGGACACGCGGAGATTAAAGCAGTTTAAGTCACAGGATGAGGAAAAGACAGCGGTAGAACAAGTGTGAGTAAACCAAGTTTTTTTTTTTTCCATTAATCTGAGAGAAAGAAAATTAAATGTATACCTCCATGCCCGAAAAGATCACCTCTGTAATGCGTTCGGCACACTCCGAGGGTCCCCGGCCACGGAAGCAAGGAGTGACGATGATTGGTTTAGAGTGAGGGACTTTCATTTAGTGTGAGGGAGACTGGTTTAGAGTGAGGGGAATGGTTGAGAAAAAGAGCTACATAACACATTAGTATCTTCAGCAATGGAGACTATACTCTGTTTCATTTCATCTGACGGTAAATTGAATCACTTAACAGCTAATTTCTCTATACTTAATGGAATAATTTATATCCACAACGTCTCTGCATCATATCAAGACCAAGTTTATATAATTAGGACCATATTTCGCTACAAAATCTTCAACATAACTGAGAAATCGAGATGGGAACTTTGCAATTTACCGTCAGTTGAAATTAAATAGAGTATAGTTGTTTTTAGTGATACCATGGACAACTCTCTGAACAGTGGATGATTGCTTTGAGCAAGTTTAAAATTCCTTGAATATGAATGAATATAGAGGAAGATTATTTTCATTATTACACGTAAGCTGTAGTTATCTGGGAAATATATACTAAGAACGGAGATTACTTTGGATGGAAACACTATTATTTTAAATTGCGAGTAATTGTACAGAGAATGCAAAATAATGCAGGATAACAATTACACGAAGAATAAGAACCAGAACAGTGAGTAGATAGAACACGAGGTAGAGGGCAAGTGGTGTTTAGAGAACAGTGAGTAGATAGAACACGAGGTAGAGGGCAAGTGGTGTTTAGAGAGGATAATGGAAACACGTATATGATATGAGAGAAAAAGGGCTACAAAAATAAAAATTATATAAAGGAGAATTGAAGACAAATAGAAAGTGGACGATAAGAAGATTGATGATAATGATAATTAGTTGAATTAGGGAGAACGGAGTCCGTGGAGTTAGCTGACATTTGCTGCCGTAAGAACAAGCACGTAAAATATACGAACTTTGTAAAGGTTGATTTATTAATACCCGGCAGTTTCCTTATAAAATCAACCCTGAGCTTAAAGTAATTTGCATTATTTGACTTTACAACACCTTTAGTACCTTGTATATCATTATTAAGAGAGAGAGAGAGAGAGAGAGAGAGAGAGAGAGAGAGAGAGAGAGAGAGAGAGAGAGAGAGAGAGAAGAGGTTGGATGAGTGAGAGGTACCGGTATACGGTCAACAAAGTTAGAAAATTGGAAAATTGGTATGGATGTATAAATAAATGTAGGAGTAGAAAACAGCGAAGTGGAGATATTAATGTGCAGCTTGTGTTAGTAGGAATATTTAAGTGGAAAGATTATATTGATATGGTTGACATTTCAAGGAGTGCTGCATTTTGATTATTATAAGTGTGAAGCAAGTGAAAAATAATGACAGAGGAGACATTCTTTCCTACGACGATAAACGCTACCAATAATCAAAGTTATTAAACATTGGCATTAAAGGTAGATTGATAAGTGAGTGGTGGAATGAGGAAATCGATAGCGTAATGCGCTGATGAGATCATATAGAACAGTAGGGTAAAATGGGAGGACCTTCTTTTAACCTATTTTGAGCAAAGAGTTGTTTTACAAAATCTTACCTGATGGTATTAAAATCTTAATATTTCATCAATTTTGAGGTAGTGTTAGTTAGCCTTTCTGAACTTATCGTATGCCTGAATCAGAACTTTATCTATCTATCTGGAGGGAATCGTTAATCGCCGAGGATGTGGGGATTGGAACAAGTCTACATAGTTATATGATATAAATTACTTGTTTAATGAAAAGCAACCTTGAGAATGCTATAATGGAAAACATACATGACAGAGGCAATAAAACTAGCGAATGATTTGGGTTGAAAGTGTTGCATAGAATAGAAAATGCAACAACTTTAATATGAAAATGATGTATTTGTCTCAGGAGCTAAATGTGTGTATACTCAAAAGGACAATCTGAATAATAACACCACAAGTTGAATTTTGAGGATCGAAATTGCACATTAGCCAGAAACTTGGAACTGTGGAGCAGGTATTGGAGGCTGGTTGAGGGGGAAGGTATATAAGGGAGTAGCCAACTTTTGAGGCAGATGGAAATTGAATAACAAGATGAGACTGAATGGAAAACAGATGGAGGGAAGAGGAGGGCTGAGAAGGAGAGGGGATTTATTTTCCTGTTATGTCGACGCAAACAGGCCCCAGACAACAATAATTAATGAGATGCATAGGTTGGCTTATTAGATGCCTTGCCTGAGGAATGTTGATGCCGGGAATTAATTGAGTGAAAAGTTTTGTCGAGGATGAATACATTACTGGTTAATGAATTATAGGATGGGTTGTGAGATGGGTGGATCTATAAGACAAGTTGACAGAAAGAGATACAACAGAGAGAAGAACTGTGCAAATAAAAAATATTTGGATGAAATGAAGCACACATTTTTGGCAGGTTAATGACTGGTTGAATGATAATATATCTGAAAGTAAGTGTAATTGACAGATGTGCGGATAGAATTATGACGGAGGGGGTACTTTCATATATCAATGATACATATTAAGTAAGATAGGTTTGGGACAAATAATTATATTTAGAATGTATATCAGTATAAATGGATATCTTATTCAACGAAAATTTCCAGTGAACAGTTACATATATACTGTAATTACTCGGGTAAGTCATGCCTAGTAATAATAGAGCATATTACAATTAAGCATATTAATGCACAATATAAGTAATTTATCTAAAATATATTCACTAAATGAACATAACACAATCATTATATACGTACGAATCAGGGAAATTAAATATAATAAGATTACAGACCTCTCTCTCTCTCTCTCTAAATATATATATATATATATATATATATATATATATATATATATATATATATATATATATATATATTATATATATACTATATATATATATATATATATATATATATATATATATATATACCGGTATATACTGTATATATATATACTACCGATCTGGTATTGCCAGAAACTTTGATGGCGTGACTCCGACCGCAACCCTCCTCCAAACATCCCCAGAAAGGGTTAGTGAGCAGCTGGATATGCCGTAATGGAAGGTAATGTATGCAAAAGAAATTGGCTGGCTGGGATAGGGTTGGGTTGACTGCTGCGAGGGGAAGGAAGGGGAGTTGATGGGAGTAATGAGATAACAGGAACGGCCTTGATCATCAACAGTAGGGCGAAGAGTTGCATATGCTGAAGAGTTGTGGTTTTTAAAGAGTTGCATTTGATGAAGAGTTGTGGTAGTTAAAGAGTTGTGGTAGTTAAAGAGTTGTGGTAGTTAAAACATTGTGGTAGTTAAAGACTTGTGGTAGTTAAAGAGTTGTGGTAGTTAAAGAGTTGTGGTAGTTAAAGAGTTGTGGTAGTTAAGGAGGTGAGGTAGTTAAAGAGTTGAGAGAGAGAGAGAGAGAGAGAGAGAGAGAGAGAGAGAGAGAGAGAGAGAGAGAGAGAGAGAGAGAAATAAACTGAATTATATAATATTAAATTTGAGTGAACGAGATTAATAAACATAAATAAATGGAATATGTAGTTAGATTAATAGAAAGAAATATAAATAGATAGATAGATAGATAGAATGGATGGACAGATAGACCGAAAGAGGAAATGAGAGAGCGGAAGAGGAAATGAGAGAGCAAGAGAGGGAGAACGCGAAATTTGTTAATCTGTTAAGGTTGACTGAGGTTAATTAAGTTAGAAATATTGTGGTGTGGTATAAGTTAGTGTGTTGCGTGTGTTAGGGTGTGTGTTGAGTGGAGTTAGTGAGAGCATAGCACTCATGACAGCACCTTGTTAGGGACGCCCTCATCCAAACCTGGTACAAACACACGTAATAAGCTTTCATGCAAGTTAAGTGCAGGTATACAGTGATAAATGAGTTAGTAAAACCCTTGTCAACAACATTTAATGGCAATATTAATACGCAACACAGTATTTCCCAACAGATATAAAGCCGAAGAAGGCAATAATTGCAGTATCTTCGTTCGCAACACTATACTATAATGAGATCATGAATGGAAACTACTTCACATGGCAGTGCAACAGCAAAGGTCATTCATTGCCTACTATATTTCAAGGTACAACATAAGCTAAAGAGAAAATTCGTCATACAATAATAAGATCATATGGTTAATGGTGATAATGAGATGGAAACCACAATACCGTGAATAGTTATTGGAAGCATTACACCCACATTACATATAATAGCCTTTATTGTAGCGACAGTTTCGACTCTTTCTGGAGTCCTCTTCAAAGAAACTCATAACTGGTTTTGGTCATGTTAGTATATTATCCCTTTTAATGGTCATAAAGCTACGAGAAAAACCGGATGAAGTAATTAGTTATATTCATAAAGCTAAATTTGAAAAAGGATTTACCGTAGGTCACGAAACTCATGGTGTAGCACAAGGTGAATTTGAACCAGTGATTAAGGAATAATATAAAGCACGTTGTGGTAGAATTATAAACCTCTAATAAACTAATAAAGTATATGGTAACAAGACTAAAGGTAATAAACTAATGTAATATAGCTTAAGCTCGTTAGTCCATGGAATTAGCTGGATACTGGACACGTGCGAATATGCGTTATATTCTTAGTTATAAATGCAATTTCACTTGACCTCTAGTGCCCTTAAACAGAAACGCCGTGTCAATAAATAACAAGTCTCAAAACAAACACACACATACCCGCGTACGTACAATCACAACACCACCACTGACAACTACAAAAACAATACAATAAAACACAAAATGATGACTTATTATGGAAAACAATGAAACAAAAAAAGACCTCCGTCTACGTATTGTGAAAAACCTGTTATCCTCCGGCAAATTGTGGGGTTGAGTGAGTGAAGGGGGGGGACAGTGAATGAAGGAGGATACATGTTTTTCATAATACGTGTTGAATACGTATGAATATATTATGAGTATAGGTGGTACATATAGTGTATAATAGGTGGTGGTGTAGGAGGACCACCTTACCCCCTGTCTCTGGTCCAGCCTTTCTGCCTACTTCAAAGTCAGATTACAACAAAAGCTGCTGGCTGTGTGTGTGTGTGGGTGTGGGTGTGTGTGTGTGTGTGTGTGTGTGTGTGTGTTGGCTTAGTAGTAGTAATAATAATAATGGTTGGTTTATTGTTCACTTGCAGCCCTCGGGCTGAAAATCTACAGTGTCTTAACCTAGGTACAGTACAATGTGTGTGTGTGTGTGAGGGCGGGAGGGGGGTCTGAGTGAGGGCGGGGAGGTGGGAGGGGTTGGCGGGCAGTGGCGAGGGCGGGAGGGGAGTCTGAATGAGGACGGGGAGGTAGGGAAGGTGTTATCACACAGGGTGATGTGATGCGACTAGTGCAGTAGCATGTTGGTGTAGTGCTGCTTGCTTGCATGCAATTCTCGCTTTCAGCTGCTGCCGCTGGCTAACCCTTGTGGTGAAAAGGGAAGCCGAGTGCGTAAGTCTTCCTCTGCCAGTACATAGTCTCTCCATCACCAAGACTCCTATTGTGCCTCCCCGGGGCCACACACGGTAACTGGGTGTCTTGCGACCCCAGGCTAAATCAATAGGGGATCTCGGGGCATGCGGTGGCCCCCAGAGGAATGATGTGCATCCTTGTTATCTACCAACAACCGCACACATCCACTGCCTTGTGGTTTAGTCTAGTAAGACAAAGGCTAGGAGAGCACACCCTGAGAGAAAAGCAGACGTTGGGGTCACGTCCTGGCGGTTTCCGACAAACTGGAATCCCGGCGTCTCCTGCAGTCTTGAGCAGGAGCTGGTCGTCTTGGGTCACCCCCTTGCCATCAGCAACCCCTGTTCAGTACCAAGATAATGAAGTTGGAACTGCGCACCTCCCTAGGCACTCTAAACTCTTCTATGCGCAGGTTTTCTCTTCCTGCTTTGCAAGAAGGGAACGTCATCATCGGACTACGATGGACTACCATAAGTAAGTAAGTGTGTGTATTGTGTGGATCTGATTTTGTCTGAGTTTCTCCGTGGTTTATATTATTTGTATGCACGTACTGCATGTGTATCTGCGTACATTTGTATGAATATAATCACTCCACTCAGTAGTGTCTAGTAGTCATGTTCTTTATACATTAGCACTCACAAAACAAGAGTATTGGGTATATTTCGTAATATCCACCATGCGTGCAATCTTTGGGAGCAGTGTGGCATGCAATTATAAAAACGCATTTTCAAAGTGTGGAATTGTCCTTGAGTCACGCTTCAATATAAAAGTGAGTACCATGAAAATCGAATGCAAACTTCTTGTAGCAACAAAAGAACACACGAACTAAATCTTTAAACTCCACCTCTGTTCGATGTATTTAATGAGATATATTTATTAAGAGAGGAACACATGGACAAAGCCTTTATATTCTACCTTTGTTCAGCTTATTAAAGGAGCATTTGTTTATATCAAAAGCGACGAAATAGTTGACGTCGTGCAGTGATGAACGACTTAAGAGCGTGACTGTACATTAGAGTGAAGTACAAGTGAGAGGTGGGGTAGGTGGGGTGGGTGGAGGGTGAAGGGTTGAGGGTGGGGTGGTGCAGGGTGGAGGGTGGGGTGGTGCAGGGTGGAGGGTGAAGGATGGAGGGTGGGGTGAAGGTTGGAGGGTGAAGCTGTAGGCTCAACATATGATAATCACAGCCACTCAAAAATGCTGGGAGGCAAAACTGACGCTGTGTGGCCCACGGCATCCATGATACTGGCTCTCTCGCTCTCTCTCTCTCTCTCTCTCTGTGTTGTGTGTGGACGGGAGAATTGGCTATTTATGTGTGTGTGTGTATGTGTTTGTGTGTGTGTGTGTGTGTGTGTTTGTTTGTGTGTGTGTGTGTGTGTGTGCTGATTATGTACGGTACGCATACTCGAGTGCAGGCACGAAATTAGATACATACATATTCATATTCCATCTAACAGTAAGGATTTTAGAACCTTAAACAATATATAACTAATTAATAAATGAGCAGAAAAATAACTATATCAACATACAAATGAATTCAGGGTACACACACACACACACACAAATAAATAATTACAGAAAAACAAGGGAAGTGTGTCAGGAAAAAACAATTAAATATACTCTAATTAAAGGGAGCAGAGAGAGAGAGAGAGAGAGAGAGAGAGAGAGAGAGAGAGAGAGAGAGAGAGAGAGAGAGAGAGAGAGAGAGAGAGAGAGAGAGAGAGGAAAAATGAAAGAAAGAAAAAAGGAAATCCCAATAAATACGGAAAGAAAGAGGAAGAAAGAAGGCTGAAATGTTAGACAATGAAAAACACAAATGTCCCCCTTAAATACATTAATAAAGAAAACTAAACTACTGTAAGCTCCTGCAAGTTAAATAATGGTGGTGAAGGAGAGTCAAGGAGAGCAGGGTGAGGGTAACCCACCATCAAGTCAGACATTTATCATTATAATTCCTACATGCTGTACATCCCTCACTACAACTGGACAACTTCTCACATTCTGGCCGTTTTTTTTCATTATTATCATTCGCTTTAAGGGGGTTCACCGGCTTTTTCTCTCTTTCTCTCCTTTTCTCTCTTCCCCTGGCTTGTATCCATTCGGCCCCATTCAGCCAACGGTTTGAAGACGTTTATCCCCATCCAGGTGTCGATTTCTTCCTGGCGAGCGATAGCGAGCCAGCATTGTATGGAGAAATCCGGCTTCGCCGGAAACATTTTTCTATCGAAAAATGTACAAATTTAGCTTGCTGTCAAAAAAAAAAAAATATATATATATGCTGGCTCGCTACCGCTCGCCAGGAAAATATTGACACATGGATGGGGGTAAACGTCTTAAAACAGTAGGCTGAATGAGGCCGAAACCAAAGAGAGAAGGAGAGAAAGAGAAACAAGCGAGGTGGGCTCCCTTAATAATTACGAAACTCAATTTCAATCCAACGCATTTTCGTGGTTGGGAATTTCATGGATAGTTGGAAGTGAAACTATGATGCACAAAACATCACCCAGGGGTGTGTGTAGCTTTGTTTGGATATATAAAAGCGTACGCTAAAAATAAATCTATGGATGCAATTTACCAGATTTGGTTTAATTAATCAGACGTAAAATGGCGGAAAAACTGAGATTATGTCATAATAAGCCATCACGAGCAGCGAATCATATGCTGGCAATAAATCCAGTGTTGTAGCAGTGATTCTCAACGATGATGATTAACCACATTTAAACCATATGTATTTAGAAGTCAATGTTGAGTTATTCATTGCATTGAGCTCCAGTGTATTTTTTGCTGTCTGTAGTTACTTAATGATAAGAAGGCATATCACATAGCATGCTAGGGATTTGAATAACCAAAATGGTATAAGGTAAAGTTTGGTGTGTATGCTAGGTTGCACGTCCTTGCCCTTTGGAACCTGTTGTGGATGAGATTCTTAGTCTGGTAAACAGGGATTATTGTTTATTATCCAGATTATCACAGTTTATCTCCACAGAAGGGAAGATACACATTTCCAAACGGTTTAATAATTATAATGCGTCTTATTATATTGTATTTGAAGGTTACGTTAGGCTAGGTTAGGTTGACGTATAGTTGTGGTGTAGTGTAAAGCATATCAGTTGCCTAAAACATAGTAGCACATGGCCTCCTGTGCGCCTGGTTGCAGCGGAGGTTGGTAACCGGAGAGAGGAGAGGTCCGGGTGTTATTATGTTAATGTTGGCTGGGGTAAGATTGATGCTCGGGGGAGATGAAGTAATTACTGCAGGGGGACACGAACATACCACACCCACTTGTATAACAGAAGTCTTCAACATATAGATTTGTTTTTTGTATTATTTAAAAGTCCGCACCGGTACTATTTACAGTACAAGGGATTAGTTTTCACAATTTTTGTACAGTCACAAGACTATCTATAAGGTGTTATTTTAAGTACATCTATTACAATATAGCTATGAGTACAATAAATAAATGAGGAAGAAGTGTAAAGTATATGAGGACAAAAATGTTATGATGAAAAACGACAACATACATCCAGAGAGAGAGAGAGAGGGAGCGAGAGAGAGAGAGAGCACAAACAGCCTCCTCAGCAGCTACGACAGAAAAACGTCACACAACACAAGGGGTGGAGACAAACACACTCCCCTCTCTCCTACTTCCCTGTCTCCCTTTCTTCCTTCTTTATTTGTCCTTCACTTTTGCTTCATTGGCTTATCCTTACTCTCATGCTCCACTTTCCCTACTTACTCATCTTCTCCTTCTCCAATTCTTCCTCCACCTCCTCCATTTCTTCCACCATCATCTGTACCCCCTCATTCACCACCTATTCCATCCCTAGTTCACCTTCACCACAATTTCACAATCTTCTTCACCTATTCCAAATCCCTGTTCACCTCTTCCACCATCATCTATTCCCCCCTCTTTCTACACCTCCTTCTCTACCTCTTGCATCTTTATCCCAACCTCTTCCACCTTTTTCCTTCACGTTTTCCACAACTCCCCCTCCTCCTCCATCTCTTCCACTTCCACCTCTTCCTCCTCCAGCTCCCCACACGAGGCTGGGAGACACAACGGTACATCTCACGCAGGACAAAAAGGAAACGCATCTTTTTGGAGTGCCCGCTGCATTTTCTATCCGCCTTATTTGCATACAAATTGGCATATGGAGACTAATTTCGGAGGGGTTGGCGGGGCGGGAATCAAAGATGTCTTCCTTTAATTGTGAGGGGCCCGCTGTCGGGGATATTAATGTGTACAGTAACCCCCTGAAGTTAAATTACAGTTGCTATTACATTATGCAAGCTTTGCACTGTAGTAATGTATTTCATATATTTAATTAAATATGCATAGGTGAAGACAATTAGTAAACGCAGAATATAATTTTGAAAGTTTCCCTAGCAACAGCTGAATCAGATTATGAAAGCACTGGACGAAATATCCTTATTAAAAAGTAACCTTGTGTTTCTAGATTACGTATCTGGCTGTCTGTAAATATTTGCATAGAGTTTTATGTTTAAATAGTCTGTATCCAGTGTGAACTTATGAGCTGTGACAGTTCAATGCTGTATACGGCTACATAGCTTGTGAGTAGTGAATTTTAAGTTTGTATTTGCATGGTTTTAGACTTTAGTATTGCAGGCGAACTTACGTGTCAATGATACACACTACATATTATTTTACACTTATACAGAAGTAGACCGTATGGGTCTATGAAATAAAAGTACTTTTGTCCGTGGATATAAGATAATTAACTAACATATATAAATTGAAGTGTACCTAACACAAATTCTTATTAAGGAATACAAACAGCAACACACAAATGAATCCTAACGGAGCTATTCATTATAATATATATATATATATATATATATATATATATATATATATATATATATATATATATATATATATATATATATATATATATATAAAACAAACACATAAACAGTAAATGTCCAAGTTAACTTTTTTTAACCATTATCAGAATTAACTAGGTGAGGGTTTGGTGGCTAATGGACAAAATGATAAACAGCATCCGAGTGTACAGCTAGATATTTGTACTTGTATTTGATGTATTTGTATATAAGGGTTCTATTTATGTAGATATACAATGTACATTTGGCTGTATATATTGTTTGGGTAATTATACGAGGCAGATATCATACACATTGTACTCAATATCTGATGGCGATTGTTATGCTCTATTCTACCTAACATAAATATATCTCATTAATCTTAGAAAGGCCCTTTAGTATTCAGGGATTAATAGAACATTACTCCTTAAGCTTTTCACCCATGTGTGTTAATGTCATTTCAGTGGGAGTATGATCAACTGTAGAGACTACATGCAACATGAATTAACTCCTAATAATATCTACTCTAGACACAGAATCGAGCCGGTGTATTGAAGAACACAGGATACGCTGTTCTGTTTTGTTATTTTTAAGAGGTGATGGGATACGCTTTTTTATTATTAGGAGGGAATAGGATACGCTTTTCTATTTTATATTAATTAAGATTACTAGTCAAATGGCATGACCATTCCACCTCAATAACGATAATTACGCTCTTCCTTTATTTGAAATGTAAAACTCAATTACCATCATAGACATTGCACACCTGAAATTGTACAGTACATTGTGAGTTAGGTTGTATTTACGAAAACATATAGAGTGTATCCGACAAACTGTGCGAATGTAAGCTTACCGTATATATCGTTTCAATACTCAATTAAGCCCTATGAACTGTATATAATGTTGGTGGAGAACATTGAGAAAGCCTAACATTGAGAAGGCATACAGGAGGTGAACATGGGGGAGTGAGGATATTGCCAGTATGTAGTGAACTGTTATATAGCGTGCAATAATTAATATAACTTCGTGCTGTTGCCATTTCATTATGCAAGCAACCATATATAGACACAAATATAAAGCGACAGTTAAAGACATTATTTTTGTATGTTTATGCAGTTGAAGATATTAAATGCATTACATATCTCTTCTTCCGAACAGTCCATCGATAGTTGTACTAGCCTACTGGATTCGTAACCATAAGGGCGAGGGTTCGAAGCATGGTATAATATATAGTGACAGATATTGAGTCACATCCAATTGCGCTTAGTTTCAGGCATCTGTCAATACCATGTCAACATACCACCATACCACCTCCTTTACGTAGGGCACGTGGTACCCGTCTTGCAACTCAATCCCACCCCTACTCTGTGCAACTCTCCAACCCAAGAGTGAAACGTTACTCTCAAACTTTCTTCTACTCAACAGCTGAACTCTGGAACTCTCTCCCAGAATCAGTCTTTCCCTCTTCCTATGACTTAAATTGCTTCAAACTCCGTGTGTCCAGGCATTTTGGCTCGAACGTCCCTTGATTTTGGCCCTGTCACTCTTTCAACTATGGGGGAGGAACTCGCTATAGGCAGTTATGCCTTTTGCCTCCCTCAATCACATAGAAAAAACAAAAAAAAAATACTATAAAATCACCCTTGCTGTTTTCGACACACTAGTACTTGGGAGAGAGGTATCCTGACCAGGATTCGAACCCACTCAAACCAGGTATAATTGGGAGAATTAGGCACCGTAACCACTCGGCCATGAGCGAAAGGCGGAAAGTTAAAATGACGGCACTGTTCTGAAAGGGTTACTTGTCCACCCCTGCCACCCGAGACCACACAGATGGGAGAACACTCGGTTGTCGTTTTTCATTTCGTTTACGTTCCAACCTTAGTAAGGAATAAGGATTTTTCTCGGCAACCCATAACACAGGCGAGGTCCAGATATTCTATGCCGTCCAAAATATTAACTTATCCGCTCATGGCCGAGTGGTTACGGTGCCCAACTCTCCCAATTATACCTTGCATGAGTATGTTCGAATCCTGGTCAGGATACCTATCCGACACTAGTACTTGCTTATTTGGTGACACATGGCCCTATTAATTACATTAGTACTTCACGAGGTATCCCCAAAACATAAGAAATGCAGTGGGATTCAGTACATAATCTAAGCATCTGATAGCACGAAATGTGAATTAGTGCCGTCTCTAACGTTATATTTTGGACGGCATATAATAACTAGACCTCGCTTGGGTTATAGGTTGCCGAGAAAAATCCTTAGTCCATAGGTTGAGCAGTAAATGAAAAGAAACACGACAACCGAGTGTTCTCCCATCTCTGTGGTCTCTGGAGGAAGTAACCTTTTCAGTACCGGTGACGTCCTTTTAACTTTACTCTGGCTACTATTAGACGATTTTATTCAGCTTCAAATGGGCCTCTAGCAGTTAACAGGCTTCGAAAAATATCACTTAACACATTTTACTACCACGGATCCTTCTTAATTAAACTGCACAAAATTGTCAAAATATAGCTAGATTAAATTTGAAAAGACGTCGCCGGTACAGAAGGGGTTAAGAGACTGGTATTCACATGATACTTCTAAACAGTCAAAGTCAAAAGTCTTTATATCCTACAACACTTAATTTGAATGCTATATCTATTTAAAACACGAAACCATTTCCTAAATTCATATGTTCAAAGTTTTCAAAATAACCCATATAATATATAAGATGTGTTGGGAATATGTTTTGAGCAATAGAGATATACAATAATAAAACTGTAATAGATGGGGGTATTTAACTATTACTGACCTAGACATCCTGACAGCACCTCATGATTACACTGATTATTGTATTTCTACTTTTTAGTTTTGTTAATTTCATTAATTGAGTTTAGGAGTAAAGTCGGTTGGTGGAGGGAACATAATCAAACAATAACAAAGAGAACAGTAGCAGTATTATTTTATAAAAGAAGGCGCTAAATGGAAGAGTAATTATGAGACCTATCACAATAAATTAGCGAAAATGAAGACGAATGAGGTTGGATGAAATCTTAAGACACATATTTGTTACTTCGCCACATACAAGTACACAACCAGAGTAAGCTATGCAATAAGTAACACCCCGTTCTTAACATTAATCATCAATTACAAACCCCAATGTACTTGAATAAACTAATGAAAGCATATGGCCCTCCCGGGATTCGAACTCGGGACACCACAACCAGAACATAAGCACCTAAACCATTACACCACCAACACAGTTAGGTCTTTGCAGTAAACGTTGGCTTTCTCAATAAGGAAAGATATAACTTTGAGGAATATTAGATGCTACTTATCGCTATAATATATTACTTCCATACTTCTGTCAAGAACCATTTTTAGAACGTCAAGGGGGTAGTACTCGCTTTTTCTGGACCCCCTTCTCCCTCATGTTAAGCATGTTAGTTTTGAGGTTTTAAGACGTTCGTTCCGTTAGTTTGGCGATTTTGAGACCTTTAGCCTATTTTTGTTGTCAATATTAAGACCTTTCGTGTCCTTTAGGTGTCGATATTTTCCTGGCGAGCGATAGCGAGCCTCTAATTTTAGAAGGAACCTGCCTTTGGCTGGGACATTTTTCTACCGAAAAATTTACAAATTTATCTTGAAAGGGGGTCTAGGGGGTGTTTTTCTAAGCTTGATGGAGGTCTAGCGAGAACACTAAACAATACATTAACCCTTTGAAGCTCTGACGCGTTTTAGCAGTTTATTTTGGCTACCATTAGACGATTTTATGCAGCTTAGGAAGCATCTGTGGGTATTAAAATGGTAAATACTATCTCAATCAACCCTTTGACTTCCATATACCGTTACTAATCTTAATAAAATCGTCTAATAGTAGCCATAAACAGAACAGAAACGCGTATTGGAGCTTGAAAGGGTTAATAAATATACATATAGACCAAAAAACAAGCACTACCCCCTTAATTCTTTTAGTCATATTGGCAGAACAATAACCAAGAATTCCTTACTTAACGGGGGTTACAGTTGGCCAAAGAAGTGATTTCACAGTCACAAAGTATTGCTACTACTGTGCCTTAGTGTTTCTTGAATAAATTAAATATCATTAATAATGTTGTAAAATATTGGGTATGTCCTTCATCGTTAACCCCTTCTGGTGATGGGCTGGTCTATCAGAGTGAGAACTGAGCGATCTCTGCCATACCCATAGCTTACTCTGACTGTTCCTTTTACTAATATATTTTCTAGATCTCAAGTGACGGCGCCTCTTCCGTGGATTGACCTCCCAATCTACCAAGATTGGAAGCCAAAGCGTCACATTTTTCCTTTGCCCCTCAACTTTCTCTTCATAATTGCTGAGGGGCACAGGGCCCTGGGTGGTTGGTTTCCCGGGCGTTTCCGCACCCTCCTTAGCTCCCCGCCATGGAGTGGCTTCGGTCACCCAGGCTTTATTGTGGTCGGCAGGGAGGGTTCTGTGGGGGCGCTAGGTTATGGCCTTGGCCTTCAACGGGGCCTTGGGGCTGTTCGGCCAGGCAGCTTGGGGAACAACAACAACAACAACCCCTTCTGTACCGGCGAGGTCCTTTTCATTGTATTCTGGCAATTGACAACTTGCCAGTTTCGGGCTATAAGGAACTTCGGCCGGTAAACATCGATATTAAACACCAATACAGTAATTATGTAGGTTTCTGATGGATAAATAGCATGTTGAATTGGGTTTTATGTATTTATAGAATTACTAAAACCGTATTATAGCTGGTTATTCTGCTAAATATCGATGTCTACAGCTCCAACTTCCTTATAGAATGAAACTCGCAAGTAGTCAATTGTTTTAGACGATTTATTCAGCGTTCGAAGGATGTCTACCCATTCAAAGGCTACATACAGACTATCTCAATTAATCCTTTTCACTACCATATATCCTTCCTAAGCTTCATAAAATTGTCTAAATATAGCTAGATTGAAATTAAATAGACGTCACCGGTACAGAAGGAGTTAAGGGGAGATCTCCACTTGAGGGATTTTTTTCTTGACCCCGTTTTCCCTCATGTTTAGCCCCATTGCTTTTGATATTATAAAACGTTTGCCCCATTAGTTTAGCGATTTTAAGAACTTTCACCCCATATTAAGACCTTTCGTGCAATTCATGTGTCGATTTTATCCTGGCGAGCGATAGCGAGCCTGTAATTTAAGAGGAACCGGCCTTTGGCCGGGACATTTTTCTACCGAAAAATGTACAAATTTATCTTGAAAGGGACTCAAGGGGGTGTAATGTTAAGCTTGATGGAGGTCTAGGGAACAAACTAAATACCTCCCCTTAATAGGCTGAGTCTGGAAATAGCTGGGTATGATTTTGTAATTGAATGATACCTGGAGCTAAGACATGAAATCTTTGACCAACTGTATATAGATATTTCCAGATAGCCATAATAGTGTTCATTGCGTCGTGAGCTTATTATAATCGCTATTTGTATGTGTGCACAATATCTCCAATGTTATATCACAGACAATAGCAGTATTATATTCTTCGATTGTTTCTTTAACATCGACCCATGAAAAGGAAACTCAATCCATCGTTCACATCCTGTTTAAATTATACAACCAATAACAAAACAAATTATATCTAAGTCTTTCTAACAATAAGAGAACAGGCACGTCTACTTCTCTGAACAATGGAACACACACATACTCACACACACTATCTCTTTATCTACCAATCTATCTATATATCAATGTATCTATCTATCTATCCATCCATCTATCTATCTATCTCCACTAGCGCCGGGGGAAGGGAAACTGGCAGAAAGAGGTTATCACACGAGGAAAAATATCAGACCAAGGAAAGAATGTCGGACTGAAGAGGGAAGAGGAGGGAGGGGGAGGAGGAGGAAAATGAAGAGGGGGTGAAGAAGGGAGACAAGGGGAAGAGGGGGAAGAAGGGAGAGAGGGGTAGGGGAATAAGAAGGCAGGAGAAGGAAGTAGAAAAGGGAGGAGCAAGAAAGCGAGGATGAGGATTGGGATAGGAGGAGAGGAAAGAGGGTGGGGAAGGGGACGATGAGGGAGACAATGAGGAGGGGAAAACCGTTTGGATGAGAGTGAGGTGGGATATTTGTTTATTACAATGATTTTAAGATTAATCACTAACGATCGGTATTACACACATCTATTCACTTAACCCTTTCTGAACCGGCGAATTTCTTTTAAATTTATTCTGGCTACTATAAAACGATTTCATGCAGTTTAAATAGTTTCCAGCAATCAACAGGCTCTGAAATATATAACTAAACCCTTTTTACTACAATAGATGCTTCTTAAACCGCACAAGCTTGTCTAAATATAGGTCAAATTAAATTAAAAAGACGTCTCCAGTACAGAAGGGGTTAAAGAACACGAGTTCGATTCCCAAGCAGGATGAGGCGGTGAGCAGTTAAATGAAGTACAGCCTCTACTAGTGTGTATGCGCTTGTGAATGGATTGACGGTTTATACAAGCTTCACCAACCTGCAAAACACTGACGCTAATCACAAGACACACGCTAACTCACCTGGCTTGCTGTGTACGGTCGCGCTAATAAGTCATGTCCCAGCTGGCATTACGTTTGGCTCGCTCTGTGCTGTATTAATATATGTTAGATGTTGAATAGGGCGGGCAAGTGTAGGAATATGTTTGTATATTTCACTCGATATGAAGAAATCAAGCTTAGATATTGCCGATACCAATTATTGATCAAAACATACTTGGTGCCCAGACATCACTTATTAGCGCGACTGTACATGATCAAACATAATACTGAATAGTGAAAGCATTTGGTAGCCTTCATATTATGGCTTCCTTGCAGGCTTTGTAAGTCATAAAGATGAATAAGCACATATGATTGACCAAACTCCCTCCCACCCAAAAATTAAAACATGTAATATTAAATGAAATAGAAATATCAGCGTTTTATACACAAAACCTTTGCGCCTTTTATCAAAACCAAGCCTAGCGTTATCATGGTAATCTCGATGTTATATTGCATTCTCTATCCAGGTACTTCGATATGCATCATTCCAAAAGGTATAGTATGCACCATATTAAATCGTTGTTGTTCATCGGGGTCTCTAATTAAATCTATGTTATTTGCTTCACCAGTTTTCTATACCATTACTTCAATTCTCAACACTCTGCCACTGCTTTATTGCAACGTGCTTATTACTGTAATAACATGTTGTAACTACTGTATATTAATTTTGGACAGCTTAATCCACATAGCGAGAATCAAGTTTATTGTCAAAACATTGCAGAGCCTTTTTTCAGGTATAAACAGAACTCAAAAAGGGATTTCACTGTTCCTATAAGTTACTACTATTACTATTCATCTCTTTCCGTACAATAATTGATTTTGGTGTTCCGACAACCTCAACCAATAGGCCATTTCAACCATTAAATCTTAACCAGTACTTTGTGTTTTTAGACCTGGAGAAGGCCTTTTATAGGGTATCCAGAGATGTTGTACAGTGGGCTATGATAATACTTGGCGTAGAGGAGTGGCTGGTGTCTGTGATAAGGCAGATGTACGAGGACTCACGAACGGCAGTGAGGGTGAAAGGTGAACTGAGTAAGGAGTCCACCAGGGCTCTGTGTTAAGCCCCTTCCTCTTTGTTATGGTTCTGGATGCACTATCTGGATATTTCAGAGCTGGGCTCCCCTGGGAAGTGCTATAAGCAGATGACCTAGTACTTATTGCAGATAGTGTGGGAGATACCGAGGCCAAGGTCAGAAGATGGAATAAGGGCATGGGAAGTAAAGGATTAGGAGTTAATATAGATAAAACCAAGGTTTTACACAGTAGATTAGTGTATGGAAAGGTAAAAAATTAGTAGTGTATACCCATGTGCAGTATGCAGAAAAGGTGTGGGCGCGAACTCAATTCAGTGTAGCATCTGCTGCTGCTGGGTACACCATGGGAAGAAGCGCTGCCCTAGAAAATAGGGACCTCTACCGAGGAATAAGTTCAAAATTGAGAAATTTGTATGAATAGTATGGAAAGGTGAGCTTGTGTTCAATGACAGGCTCGAGAGTGTTAGCATTGGCAATGAGGCATTGAAGATGGTAGACAAGTTTTGCTACTTGGGCGATACCATCTCCGCCGGTGATGGGGCTGAGGCCGCCACTATCACCAGAATTAGAAGCGGCTGGGGAAAGTTCATAATACTGTTGCCACTACTTACTATGAGAAGACTCCCTCTCCCTTTGAAGGAAACAGTGTAAGCTTCATTTGTTGGAAGCTCAATGATATGCTTCAGAAACGTGGCCTGTTGAATCGGATTATATCAACAGAATGGAACATAAGGAGATGAGAATGGTTGGTGAGATGGATGTTTGAAGCCAAACTGCAAAATAGAATATCTACTGAAGAGCTGAGGAGATAATTAGGTTTCAAGAGTATCAGTGATGAGATGCGGCTTAGTAGGCTTGAATGGTATGGACATATGGAGAGGATGGATGAACTAAGTTGGGTGAAAAGATGCAAGTCCGTGAACGTGGGGGGAGCTGAACCAAGGGGTAGACCAAGAAAGACGTGAGATCAGACCTTAAGGTCTGTTCTTGAATAAATATAGCCTGACAAGTGAGGCAGCTCTGAACAGGGCTGCCTGGAATGCCGTCATTTGTTCATGAGAACGGAACCGCACTTCGTGTGGAGCACAGGGTCTTTAAATTGATGTAATACTATGTTTGTATGTATAACTTGGCCGATGCTTTTAGATTGTTAGATTAAGTATTTAAGTTGGTACTGGTTTAGTTGACCCTAATTGGGTTGGCCGTGGTCGAATGGTAATGGCTGAACATGTCTACTTACGAGTTGTCTGGGAATAGTCCAGTCCTCACCAGACATATTACTCTTGTCTTCTCACTAATTTAGTTCTCATCCTCCTATTCTTCATTAATTATTCAGTACCTTCTCACCCACCTTATAAAGTACCTCTCTCTCTCTCTCTCTCTCTCTCTCTCTCTCTCTCTCTCTCTCTCTCTCTCTCGTTATTGTCCTCCACTACTATTACAATATGATCTTAGCTAATTAATCTCGTATTTCATATTTCAATTATATCCTATATATTACATCTGTCAATATGTTGTCTTTATATCTTTAATATCAATAACCTCCAGTTTACTTACTGGCTACATTTCCCTCTGTTATCAGACTAAACACACATAACAAAGCCACTCCAACAGCTTCCTCTCTCTCCAACACCCCTTCTCTCCTCTCTACACTCTTCAGAAAAATAGGAAAAGTAGAATGTAGATACGAGGCGCCATTGTAAAGGCTTATCCCTCAATACCTTCATCTGATCTGATCAGATCATATCAATCTTAGTCACACGGCTAGTCTCTAAACTTAATATAATTACTCCAGATATTATCCTAATTTACGTCTTTTATTAACATGTTTTCATATTCTTACTGCCTTTAATTTTTCCCTGCATTCAATTACCTATCGACCAATATAAAATAATCTCAGCATTCTTCGACTAGTTTTCTTTCTCCTCCACCTAGTCTTAAGGGGAGGCAGTTGGTTTTTCGAGTCCTCCTCCTCCCTCATGTTTAGCCCTATTAGTTAGGAGATCTCAAGACATCCGCCCCATTAGTTTGGCGATTTTCAGACCTTTTGCCCCATTTCTTTGCCAATATTAAGACCTTTCGTGCCATTTAGGTGTTGATTTTTTTCTTGGCGAGAGAAAGCGAGCCTGTATTTGAAGAGGAATCGGCCTTCGGCCGGGACATTTTTCTACCGAAAAATGTACAAATTTAAATCGAAGGGGGGGTCTTGAGATTTTGTTTAAGCTTGATAAGAGGTTTAGAGAGCAAACTAAACCTCTTCCTTAAACCATTGAGCCGAACTAGTAAATACTGCTGCATAATACCGTCTGAGCTTCCTTAAATCATATAACATTCCAGCTAACTTATCTCATTCTCAACTCGGTCTCTTACTCTTCCCCTAGAACTATATAATGTCACTATTTATTCCCCTATTGTCACTATATATGTTCCCCGATTATCACTATATCACTATTTGTTCCCCTATTGTCACTATATATTGTCCCCGATTATCACTATATCACTATGTGTTCCCCTAGTGTCACTATATCACTATTTGTTCCCCTATTGTCACTATATCACTATTTGTTCCCCTATTGTCACTATATCACTATTTGTTCCCCTATTGTCACTATATCACTATTTGTTCCCCTATTGTCACTATATCACTATTTGTTCCCCTATTGTCACTATATCACTATTTGTTCCCCTATTGTCACTAATATATTTTCACCTATTATCCCTCTCGTCCCCAATTTTCTTTTTTTCTTTGCCAATACATAACCCTTATTATAAAGTTAGGAGGAACCATTACAAGGTTGGACAGAGACGATGCAGTAGTGGCCAGGTATAATTGAACACTAATTTATGATATTCAGGAGCAAGTGCACAAAAAAAAAAAAAAAAAAAAAAAAAAAAAATATATATATATATATATATATATATATATATATATATATAATAATAATAATAATGTAGTTTAACTTATCAAAATACATCGTCAGGGTATCATAATTGATCGTCCAAATATTATACAAATGTTCCTTACCATGACTGCATAAGATCTGAACCAGTAGAAAGAGGTAGAAGACAATGGAATGGGTTACGTTTGTTTTTGTTTCGTTTTGTATTGTTACGCTTGTTTTTAATCCAGTGATAGCAAATTAAGAGTTCACCTTACCATAATCAACCAGCTGCCACCCAAAATTCGAACCCATAACTGGTCGTCCCCCAGAGTATAGTAGGAAGCCGATATACCCACTTATGTACAGTGGCGCTAATAAGTCATGTCTCAGCTGTCATTAAGTTTGGCTCGCTCTGTGCTGTAGTAATGTCTGTCAGATGTTTAATAGGGTAGATAAGTGTAGGATCAAGTTGGTATATCTCACTCAAAACGAAGAAATCGTGTGTAAATATTGCTGATACTAATTATTGATCAAAACATAATTGGTGCTGAGACATCACTTATTAGGCCGATTGTATATCTCGTACTTCCATTTTCTTTCTCGACTTAGTTTCCCATTTTCTACCCATGATCCTATTACCCTAACCGATTCTCCTATCTCGCCCCCAACCGTTTTCTCTTTTACTCACTCACTCTCACTCTCTCTCTCTCCAGCCAGATTGCTCAAGTTTTACACCAAATCTCGGGCGGTCTTAATGAGAGAGATATTTCGTTACTAACCTCTCATCTTGCTTTCATTAGAACTCGCCCAGGACCACCACGGGGCCCTAGAAAGACCCCAGACCCCCTTCTACCGGCAGTTCACCTTGGCCCTTATTCTCCAGCGACTTAAGGGCGAAATCTTACGACATCTCGGTTCTCTTATACGCCTCTCTGGCTTCTCCACCCAGCTTCTTTGCTTAATTAATTGATTTTTATGATTATAAAGATTTTATTTTGTTAATGCTATGATTAAGAACAAAGTTTTCAACAGTTTATTAGGCAGCGCTGGATTGAAGAATGGCTGGCTGAAAAGGCGGAAACTGATGAGAGTGAGAGGCCGTGGGGGGATGGGAGGGAGAGGATGGGAGGTGGAGAGGGGAGTTTAGGGGAGGAGGGGAGCAGGGAAGGTGGAGGAGGAGAGGAGGGGGGTTGGAGGGCTTGAAGAAGGAAGAGAGTAGAGGTTGGGTGGAAAAGCGGATATGTGTTTGGTGGAAAATGGAAGAAGGGGATGGTGGATGAGTGGATAAAGGGGGAAGAGATAGTGGAGAAGGGAAAAATATATACCGGTAGTGGAGAAGGGGGGAGAGATAGGTGGAAGAAGGGAATGGAAGGGTAAAAGGAAGAGAGTTTGATAGATAAGGTGAGGAGGAGTTGATATAATTGGGAAGTTAGTGGATGAGGGGAGGAGCTTTATTGGTGGAAGAGGAGAGGAGGGTGGAAGAAGAAGAAAGGGGAAGGAAATAGTAGAGTAAGGGAGCGATGATAGATGTTGATGGAGAGGTGGATGGTTTGGTAGGAGGGGGGATATAGGTGGATGAGGTGGAAGATGAGGAAGTAGGGAAAGAAGTAGGAGATGGATGATATATGTTGATGGAGAGGTGGATGGTTTGGTAGGAGAGGGGGTGTAGGTGGATGAGGTGGAAGAAGAGGAAGTAGGGAAAGAAGTAGGAGATGGATGATATATGTTGATGGAGAGGTGGATGGTTTGGTAGGAGAGGGGGTGTAGGTGGACGAGGTGGAAGAAGAGGAAGTAGGGAAGGAATGGGTAGTATAGGATAGGAAGGAAGGAAAAGGTAGAATAGGATGATGAGAAAGTATTATGACGGAGAGGAGGACGGGAGGTGGATGGCTTGGTAGGAGATGGAATATGGATGGAGAAGAAGAGCGAGAGGGCTAAGGAAGGGAGATAAGAACTTTGTATCGAGCAGCTTCGTTAGACTAGTTTATCTGTGGTTGTTCGCATTCCTTTGTATTCCTTTATATCTACACAACCTATTGTCTAGTTAAGTGAATTAAGTGAAGCGTGTTGTGTTAATCAAGATAACGTGTTTTCTTATCGATCCAGTACTGTTTAAAGTGACTACCAATACAAATCATGTAAGAACTCCGAAACATATAAATAACACCTGACGAATATTATTGCAATATATCTAAAGTAAACAATAACCGATTAAATTTGATCATAACATCATAGAAGAAAACCCTGAGGAGGTTCCAATGTTGTTAGCTGTAAATAATCCTAAAGTTCCGATCAGCTGTTGCTTATAACCCAGCATCACCGGACAACAGAAAACGGGAGGTATTTTATGAGAAGGGAGACTTGATCAGAGCTCAAGAAGCTAAGCGGAATTAATTAACTTGGCAGTAAAAGAGGTGTGTATAAGTTACGGTATACAGTTCACTAATTATCTCTATCAAATGTTCCCCCTGCCATAAAGTTAAACAGTGTGTTGTGGATGATACTTGCCACCACGTAATACTCTAAATATTTAGTAATCTTAAACAATTTAACAATTTGTATATAACTATTATTTAATTTATTAATTATGGGCATACTTTGAATATCTAACCAACAGAAGTAACACATTTTTGTATATACTATATACTAAATGTGAAAGGCAGAGATTCCAATAATTAGTAATATTACATTAAAATATATATAGACGATCAGGTACATTTACAGTAAATAAATTGAAGCAACTGTCGCCATACACTGAAATTAAGCTGTTCGGTATATCTGACTTATTAATAATCCATGTAATGGATAATTGGCCAATTATGTTGATTTCCCACACCGTATGTATAGTGCGTGTTGATACATTAGGAACATATATCCCACTAATGATGAGAGATTTAACTAATTGATCAAATAACGAACTTTAGCGTCATACAGAATTGCCATAATCAGCCAAAGAGACTAACTACACTAGGTCAATTATATGCAAACCATATCATTATAAACATTAGGTGAAGTTTTATGAAATTATGCATGATGATCAATCTATCAAGATGTGTATAATAAAAACAACATGATCATTCTTAGAACGATGACGTAAATTCCATACAAACGCTTGTGGTTTTTAAACATATATAACGCCGTCTATCGGATTAAAACAAAGGTCAGCGACATTTCAAGAGAGCAAAATAAACGAAAACATAATTATGCGTTATCCATTGTGTTCAATATAATTTCGAGTATTAAGCCGAGGATATATTTATGTGGTCACCATTTATATCAACTACTAAAGTAAAACTATATACAAATGGCCTAACTGTGATAGAATTAGAGTATCTATGGCAGACAAAACAAATAACACTAGATTATTATATTATGACTGTGAAGCTATGAAACCTTGATATAGAAAGGGATGATTAAATGTAGCAAAAAGATAAATATGGATTGCAATTATTAATTCCATAACTCTATTACTTTTTCTATTGTTTTTGTTGTTGTCACTCGACGATTTTTTCTACTCAGTAATCATATGTGAGTGTCAGAGGGTTAATGATGTTTTTCCCTTGTGATTGTAAGAATATTTATGTCTTGAGATGAGTAAAATCCTGTAAAACTAGCCAAAATAATGAAATGACGACATCGTCCTTCAAGGTTTAACCCTATCTGATCCATGGAAGGCCTTTTTGGATATCCCCTGTTTTACCCCACTAGTCTGGAGATAATATAATGTTTCACACTATTAGTGTGAACAAAAGTACAAACTTAAATTGAAAGGGGTTTGGAGTATTATTTAGTTTGAAGGTGACATGGGGGGTAGATTCAAGGGGGTCTGGGGAGGTGTTAGTTTTAGTCTACGGAGCAAACTAAACATGTATGGCTCGAAATTGACACAACCAATCGAAGCCCTCAATAATAATTTAGCAAAATATAATTATAGCCCCAGAGACGTCTAATGAAATAGTTTTACCGAAGTCCATTATGATTGCATTAGGCGATGATATTCAGATTTGAAAGTAATCCTTGTATAAAACAATAAAGTATCCATTATTCTTTTGACACCCACAGTTAATTATCTAACCTGTGTAAAATCGCAAAATGATAGCTAGAATAAATGGAAGAATGGTGTAACATATAAATACATAAACTCACCATCTCCTCTCACTAGCAACCAGGCCCAATGTTTAACTTACCTGTAAAGAGAAGAAAAACATAATTAGTAAATATGAAAAGGTGCAAACATTATAAATATTAGTATACCAATACTTTGTAAATGTTCAAACACATGCATATTATAGTTATTGCAAACCATAAAATTGCAACTTAAAGTGACTGTCAACCAGGCTGGCTAACTGGATATGAAAAGTCCCTAGTTTGCAAACCTTCTATAAACACATATATAAATACTGCAACTTAATAAGCAGATAGAAGAGGCGACAGAAGAGTGGGCCTATTAGAGAGTGAACGTAGGTAGGTGAATATTAGAGAGTGAACGTAGGTAGGTGAATATTAGAGAGTGAACGTAGGTAGGCGAATATTAGAGAGTGAACGTAGGTAGGCGAATATTAGAGAGTGAACGTAGGTAGGCGAATATTAGAGAGTGAACGTAGGTAGGCGAATATTAGAGAGTGAACGTAGGTAGGTGAATATTAGAGAGTGAACGTAGGTAGGCGAATATTAGAGAGTGAACGTAGGTAGGCGAATATTAGAGAGTGAACGTAGGTAGGCGAATATTAGAGAGTGAACGTAGGTAGGCGAATATTAGAGAGTGAACGTAGGTAGGTGAATATTAGAGAGTGAACGTAGGTAGGTGAATATTAGAGAGTGAACGTAGGTAGGTGAATATTAGAGAGTGAACGTAGGTAGGTGAATATTAGAGAGTGAACGTAGGTAGGTGAATATTAGAGAGTGAACGTAGGTAGGTGAATATTAGAGAGTGAACGTAGGTAGGTGAATATTAGAGAGTGAACGTAGGTAGGTGAATATTAGAGAGTGAACGTAGGTAGGTGAATATTAGAGAGTGAACGTAGGTAGGTGAATATTAGAGAGTGAACGTAGGTAGGTGGATATTAGAGAGTGAACGTAGGTAGGTGAATATTAGAGTGAACGTAAGTAGGTGAATATTAGAGAGTGAACATAGGTAGGTGGATATTAGAGAGTGAACGTAGGTAGGTGGATATTAGAGAGTGAACGTAGGTAGGTGGATATTAGAGAGTGAACGTAGGTAGGTGAATATTAGAGAGTGAACGTAGGTAGGTGAATATTAGAGCGTAGGTAGGTGGATATTAGAGAGTGAACGTAGGTAGGTGAATATTAGAGAGTGAACGTAGGTAGGTGGATATTAGAGAGTGAACGTAGGTAGGTGGATATTAGAGAGTGAACGTAGGTAGGTAGAATATTAGAGTGAACGTAGGTAGGTGGATATTAGAGAGTGAACGTAGGTAGGTGGATATTAGAGAGTGAACGTAGGTAGGTGGATATAATTATACTGATGTGCTGTTTGTTGTTGTATGGAAAACCACAGTTTTGGCAATGTACTATTTGATGGTGCGTAAAAACACACATACTGCCCCACCATTATCCGTTTGAATCGCAAATTCAATACCAATATCAAGAGCAAGAATACATGCATGGTAGAGAAACATAAAACAAACTATTCGAGTAGCGGTAAGTTAATTAAACATAAAACAGTAATAGCACAGGCAATTAATCACGATTATAAAAGTGAAAACAATAATAATGAAATCTATTAAATTACAATACAAATAACTACGCCAGTATTTAACAACAATACCACCAGAGTAACAACCTTGGAAATTAACAGTAAGATCACAATCGTCATGAGCGACGACACTTATAACATTACCAATTTGCAATAACAGTAACATCCGCAAGAACACAACAATAACAAGCTCACCAGTATTACCACCATAACCACAACCAACGCTACCAGCAATGACAACAAATAACTCTCACAACAACATCCACGACTACAAGAACAATGAATTATATATATAGTTCTTTTGGTTGTGGATCTACATCATAGATATCAATACCGTAACCACTGCACTATATCAAAGTATAAATATGGAAAGGGTAATTAAAGGGTGCTTCATAATCTATCCTTCAACGGTATATTGATGGTAATAACCCCTCCACCTAATACAAGGATAGATACTGTAGGTAAATCACTATCAATATACCCAATGATGTTATATACCTTTTTAATACCCTTGATATTGTACAGTGTATACAAGTTATAATCATCAATATAACCACCACTGCCATCACCACCACCCTTACGATCACCACCACTCTCACCATCACCACCACCATCACCACCATAATCATCACCACCACTCACCATCACCACCACCACCACCACCACCATAATCATCACGACCACTCTCACCATCACTACCACCACCACCATCATAATCATCACCACCACTCTCACCACCACCACCACCACCATGAACAACAGCAAAAATAGCGAAATTGATTATAAGTACTTAGACCTTGCCCAATCAGTAACGAAATAAAAAACCCTGCTAAAATTGTGCATGTTAATTGAAAGTGTAAACTAGCTAATATATTTAATACAAATATATACAAACTGTAAGTGTAAAAATAATGTATGTTTACTTACTCTGAGTGATCAAGCGAATGGTGAGTGGAGAGGGAGAAAAATTACCAGCAAAAAATAAGAGAGAGAGAGAGATAGAAGAGGAAAATTTAGCAAAGCAGGAGGGGGAGAAGAGAAACGAAAAATTAAGCGAGAAATATGAGTAAGATAATGAATTAGAAAAAGACGGAAGGGGGAGAAATGCAGTACAAGAGGGGGGGGGGGGGGAGGGAAGCGAGAAAGAATGGAAAATATGGAGGAGAGGGGGCAAAATAAAGAGATTATGGTTTTAACGAAAGGTGAATTTAGCGAAAATAATATGAGAATAAACAAAAATGCATGGTCAGCAGGAAGATAAATATGAAGTAAGAACGAAGGAATGGTGGAATAGGAAAAGTGCGGATAAAGAGAGACAAAACTGACAGGGTTTGGGGCCATATTGGAAGGGACGGCCAGGAGTGAGAAACACAAAGACAAATAAACATCGACAAGTGGATATATACAGAGTATATATATATATATTCATATATATAATTGAAGGTTATGACGAAGTTGATTATTGCAGAGCTTCTTGTCTACTTGTTCCCTTTTTCTGAGATAATTCTTGGCTTCCACAGAAAGTTGTCTTAAAATATCTCCATAAGTCATGTTGGTACTAGTGGCTGGGCTCACAAAAGTACATAGCCACTGAAGAAGCAGCATGGAGCTGTGAAAATGCGTTCTGTCTATGTACTTTTGTGAGCCCAGCCACAAGTACCAAAATGACTTATGGACAGATTTTCAGACAACTTCCTGTGGAAGGCAAGACTAAGAAGCTCTGCAATAATCAACTTGCCATAAACTTCAATGAAATATGCTTGAGAGAAAATCTCCTGCACATATATACAAGGAATATGTATATGTATATATATATATATATACTACCGGTATATATATATATACCGTATATATATATATATATATATATATCTATCTATATATATATACGGGTATATAGCGGTATATATATATTTTCATTTTTTATTTTCTATATTCCAACTACTCCCTCTCGGGCATAGGCTGATAGCCTTTACACTCTACCGGTGAACACGGTGAGGCCCGTTAGATCTTGTTCCAGTCTAGGGAGTGAGGCATGCGAAGCACCCACTCACGGCTCGAACCCAACTCCATCTCTGAAGCTGCCTCGCCCCTGCGCTTCACAGTCTCACTCCTCAGGCTCGGACCCTCACTCTCAGAACGCCACCTATTGAGCAATTAACTCACTAGGCATTGCCCCACTGTAGCATATTTTGAATATGGGAATAGGCTATTCATACAGTGCTATTTAATCAGGGAACAATCAGGGTATTTTGTGTTGGCATTGTGTTGGTGTGCTGTGGTAATGCACTGAAAATTAGGTACAGCACAAATTCCATCCCAACAATATCTTCCCATTGACATATTGGGACTCGAACCCGGGTGCACTGGACCACCAGTCCAGTGGCAAGACCACTCTGCCACATCTCCCTTATACCGGTATATATATATATATACCGGTATATATACACACACACACACAAACACACAGAACACTAGGTTAATAGATTACAATCATCCATATGGAATGAAAATATTCCAGCATTCTTAAATTATTACTCATAAAATTAATAGAAATCACTGAGGCAATTAATATAAAACACCTGCTGAAGCCGGTGAGGAAATATACAATGGCTGCGGAACTAGTAAGGGAAATGCATCATGTAGTAACTCATGTCCTGCATTAATAAATTAATATTCAGAGGTGAAGATTTAAACTTGAAATGTTGAAATGTTATGACAGTTACAGTATTATTGAGTATAAGTAATAAAGTGTCTGTAATAATGTCCCTTTAATCCATTTAATACCGGTGACTTCCTTTTCATTATATTCTGGTAGCTTTTAGAGGATTTTATTCAGCTTAGGAAGGACAGATTATCCCAATTAATCCTTTTAGTTACAACATATTCTTTCTAAGCTTCATAAAATCGTCTAAATGTAGCTGGAATATAATAACAATGACGTTGCCGGTACAGTAGGGGTTAACAAGAATATATATATATATATATATATATATATATATATATATATATATATATATATATATATATATATATATATATATATATATATATATTTTTTTTAGAGTTATGCTGCTTTAATATATGGATAAAAAAGCATATTACATAATCAAGTGCTATTTGATATACTTAGCTTGATGATCTCTATCTACGATTCTTTACAGTGTATATAAAATCTGATGATCAATCAATAAATAAACATATCTAATGATAAATGGATAAATACACAAATAAATATATAAATATGTACAACTGGGGACGCGGAGAAGGTGAAGAGAGAAGAATTAGGATTAGAGTAAAAGCTTATGACAAAACAAAAATGTAAATATATGTCTAAGCAATGTACAATATGCTATGAGAAAACTGATGCTGAATAAAATTGGAGCTGTTGAGGCGGTCAAGAGGGAAGAAGTAGGGTGAGATTGGGAGCTCTCGACATCATTGAATAGCGAATAAGTGCTCAATAGAAGTAGGGTGAGATTGGGAGCTCTCGACATCATTGAATAGCGAATAAGTGCTCAATAGACGTAATGACATGCGCAATATGCTGATCAAACTTTTTGAATTTCTACGACACGGAATTTGTAAGATAAAAATTGGGACATTTCAACATAAAAAAGGAACAAGAATCGTAATCAATACACAAAATTACATGGGACAAATGCTGAAAAATACTGTTAGGAATTGTACGACGTGGAATTTACAGGAATTATGACGAGATTGGAAGTATAGTATTATATGTCAAAAGGAAGCGGACAAAATAACCAATAACGAAAATGACACCCGAAATAAGTTGCTTAATAAAACTGATGGCGATGCTAGGGCAAAATTTGGTATATCCTGGTGCGAGTTTTCCGGTCAGTGGCCTTGTTATATGATACTATGTACCGACACCCCCTGTGTGTATGTGTGTATTTGGTGTGTGTATGTGGTGCGTGTGTGTATGTGGTGTGTGTGCCCGAATGCATCACCCTATAGAGCACGCTCACTCTCTCTCTCTCTCTATATATATATAGAATGATTAATGTTTTTTGATAAAATAATGTATCCTTGCTGGAAAGTGTATTTGGTCAGTTGATCAGCTACACACTGTAGCATCTCGTCGAGATGGTAAACTTCAATCCTGGAGATACAGCAAATGTATATGTCCCTATAGTTGGGAGCAGAGTTCTGCTCGCAACACTCTCACGAGGATCCTAAAAGTGGCAAGATGGTGCTGGAGCCGAGGGCTCCCACACAATGTTTGTGTTGCAACTGATGAATCTCCCCTCTATAACCACTACCAAGAGTGCCACTTTGGAGTGACCAAGGCTCACACGTCCATATGTGACTGTCATGCAAGCCTGTAACTAAGCAGTTTATTATATACTGTATTTTGATTATTGTGATATAAATTATTATTAGTGTGTTGTGGGTTTTGAGGAAGCCTTCTGCTTTCCTCTCCTTACCTTCCACTAAGTAGCATATGATAGAATAGTATTAGAACCGAATTCCTAGTCTGGTTTGTAACGATACTCTCTCTCTCTCTCTCTCTAAGACACACTAAACAACCTACATATCCTCCTCTGCAGCTAATCTATTCTTCGTCTCCTCCCTCCAGGGCCCACGGCTCCCACGGGACAACAAAATCTCGCCCTCACTCCGTCATTAATATTAAGTCCCCCAGGGTAGGAAAAAAAGACGCAATTTCAACTTCAAGAGACACACGCTGATGTCCGTCGAGAAAAACAAAAATGACATGCAGGCAGCGAGACTAAAGGAGAAAACCGGGAGCTATTTAATTAAAAGACGGATGAAAGAAGAAATTAGCAAAACGACGTAGGAGAAATGGGCTAATGTGGGATAATAATATGAAATGTGAGCAGAGAGTGAAAATTACCCAAGACATTTATAGGGAGAATGGAAAGACAAAAATACAATATGAATTTATAGTGATAGAGTAAATATACAAACCAACTAATGCAGATAAATAAATCAAATATCAAACGAAAATCATATAAATAGATAAACCCAAAACCGAGTATATATGAACCCAAAGTGAGTCCGAAGGTAGGGCTGCTTGTCGGAAATAAAATTGAAACCTCTAGAAGGGTCGGGTGAAAAATTGTGCTGTGGACCACATAAATGATGCTGATAATGACATCTCGGGAGGCACCGACCTGACACGGGGATAGATGGTCGGTGGAGGGTGGGAGAGGGAGGGAGGAGGTTGGAGGGGAGATTGGTAGTGGAGGAATGGGGAGGAGGGGGGGATTGGGTGGTAGGGGAGATAGTGGGGATGGAGAGGAAGGTAGGAGGTGGAGGTGGGCGATTGGGTGGTAGGGGAGATAGTGGGGATGGAGAGGAAGGGAAGGTGGAGGTGGGGGATTGGGAGGGAGGGGAGATAGTGGGGATGGAGAGGAAGGGAAGGAGGTGGAGGTGGGGGATTGGGAGGGAGGGGAGATAGTGGGGATGGAGAGGAACGGAAGGAGGTGGGGGATGTGATAGGAGGAGAGATAGTGGGGGAAACGAAGAATGAAGGGGGTGGAGGTGGGATGGAGGAAGGAGACGGGGGGAGGTGGTGATATGGAAGTGAAAGAGGACGTGGAAGAGGCTATGAAGATCGAGAGGGGGGGGGGGAGCTGGAAGAGGAAGGAAGGAAGAAAGGAGGAAGTGTAAGACCAAGAGGAAGATGGAGGGAGAGGCTGGGGAAAGTGGAACACGAGAAGTAACAGAAGAAAGAGAGGGTTGAGGAGAAGGAGGTGGGCGACAGCACAGAGAAGATGAACGAATAAGAGGGATGAAGAACAGAGTAATGGAAGATAAGTGGGCGAGAGTAACAGTAGGAAGAAGAAGGAATTGGGAAAAGGAAGAGTGGTAAGGTAGAGTAAGGGAAGACGTAGATAGATGAAGAAAAGGAGGAAGGACTGTATTTTTTTTTTTTTTTCCCCCCAAGAGTTGCTGCTCTCTTGGTGCTTGATATTAATGTTTTCGCTCAGCATGTCAAGTAACCGGTATCTATAGGGACGTGTAGGGGTAGAGTGGGAGATAAGGTGATTGAGGAAAGGGGGAACAGAGCAATGGAGAAAATAATTTGAAAAGGGAAACCACGTAGAGAGAGAGAGAGAGAGAGAGAGAGCAAGGTGAAACAAACGGGGGAGAAATAATGTATGACATATTAGAGAACTCATAGCTAATATAAATACCGGTAGTAATGTAATCCTGTAACAAACAAAGAGGGACGAATGAAAGAAAAGAGTCACCAGAGTAATCATAATAATGGATAGACAGAGTAAAGATGGAAACACTATGCAATATGAGGAAGCATTAAGGGGAGATTTCCACTAGAGGGATTTTTTCTCGACCCCTTTCTCCCTCATATTTAGCCTCATTGCTTTTGACATTTTAAGTCATTCGCCCCATTTATTTGGCGATTTTAAAAACTTTCGCCCCATTTGTGTCAATTTTAAGACCTTTCGTGCCATATAGGTGTCGATATTTTCCTGGCGAGCGATAGCGAGCCTGTAATTTAAGAGGAAATGGCCTACGGCCAGGACTTTTTTCTACCGAAAAATGTACAAATTTATCTTGAAAGGGTGTCTAGGGGGTATCATTCTAAGCTTAATGGAAATCTAGGGAACAAACTAAATACCTCCCCTTAACACAGACAGAAAAGTATATACAGTTTAATATATTGGACAGTGTAGCAAGAGAAAGATAGAAGGGATATACAAGATAATGCAAGAAGGTAATTATAGCGAATAATAAGATAGTAGCGTGGGAGAAACGTAGATCATAATAAAACACAAGAGAAACACAAAACAAATAGAGGCAAATCACTCTACAGGGGTATGTAAATATTGTGAAATACATCACCCATTGTCCTCCGAACAGAAAATATAACAAAGAAATAAATACCTTAACTAATACTATAATAATACTCTTGAGTCGGCCACCCCCAAGAAAAATAAAATAATAAAATCGAATAAAATAGAAAATAAAAATAAAATTTTATAACAATGGGGATTGGGCCTTCGCATATAGATAGATAGACTACTATAACGTCTATATAGAAGTCGCTGACAAATGAATATCGGCAATGTTCTTTAAGGGGAGGTTTCTAGTTTGTTTCCTACTCCTCCAGCAATCTTAAAATTTCACCCCCTTGACCCCCTCTCAAGATAAATTTGTACATTTTTCGGTAGAAAAATGTCCCGGCCGAAGGCCGATTACTCTTAAATTACAGGCTCGCTATCGCTCGCCAGGATAAAATCGACACCTAAATGGCACGAAAGGTCTTAAAATTGACAGAATGGGGCGGAAATTCTTAAAAATCACCAAACTAATGGGGCAAACGTCTTAAAATCTCAAAAGCAATGGGGCTAGACATGAGGGAGAAAGGGGTCAAGAAAAAAGTCCCTCAAGTGGAAATCTCCCCTTAATGGCATCGAAACTAATTTAAGATAATGCAGCATCTCATAATGACGACACATGCTTCGGAGCTTCATATTGATGGTACAAGTGTCGAACAGCAATTGACATCGAACGTATAATGAATAATTGTGGTCATTAATCTCTAGGCTACGACCTACCGAATGGTTTGATCCTGCTCCAGGCGCTTCCATGGAACTGTACCCGGTACTGGGTGTAAGTGAAAAATAGCATAGTTTTAATTATGGGGAGATTTCCACTCGAGGAATTTTTTCCCTGACCCTTTTCTCCCTCATGTTTAGCCCCATTGCTTTTGAAATTTTAAGACGATCGCCGCATTAGTTTGTCGATTTTAAGAACTTTCGTCCCATTTCTGTCAATTTTAAGACCTTTCGTGCCATTTAGTGTAGATTTTTGTTATGGCGAGCGATAGCGAGCTTGTAATTTAAGAGGAACCGGCCTTCAGCCGGGAAATTTTTCTATTTTTTTAGGTGTTTGGGTTTGGGTTTTTTAGGTGTTTGGATTTGGGTTTTTTAGGTGTTTGGGTTTGGGTTTTGGCTGGTCCTAGAACGCATCCCCATTTACCCCGTTCATTTTAGGGTGTTGCTGTACGATCATTCTATTTACGATCGGGTTTTCAGGAACGTAACGCAATCGTAAATCGAGGGAGACCTGTATAAAGAAGCTGGTTTTACCTGAGGCAGTAATAATGACATAATACACAGTGACTGATTCATAGAAGAGTCGATTATTTATAGTAGGATAACATCAAAAACATCAATTACAGACAGAATGAATGGTGGTTCGAATATGAATCGGCTTGGAATATATGATAGATTCGATAGATAGATAATTTAAAGGGGTCTAACAATAAAAATGCATAATCAAGGGAAATGCAATCAACCATCAACACATTTACTGATTGGCAGACATACAGATCGAGAGAAGGATATAAGCATAGACAGTTTACAAACATAAATACATATAAATAAGTTGATAGATATAAGAGAGACGAGATTGAAGTTGAGTGAGTATACATATAGAAGGGGAGCCATGGGGGTGTGGGGGGGGGGGGGGTAGGAAATTGCCAGTGTAGAGAGAAAAGAGAGGAGAGGGGAGAGACTTTTTGAAAATCGGAGAGGGGACGGGCGACGAGAGGGAGAGGAGGAGAGGGAATTATAAGTGGGATGGGGGAGAGGGAACGAGTGAGTACCATAGGGAATGAGTGGGGGGCGATGATTGGGAGATGATGAGTGGGTGGGAGATTTATGAGTAAGTGAGTACCATGGAGAATGAGTGAATTAATACGAACAAGTGTGTGTGTGTATCATTGACTGAGTACATGGCAAGTAATTCGTGATGGGAAGAAGATTAATCGGTGGAATTGGACGAATGAGTGGGAAACAATATGAGGTGGTGAATGAGGGAGAGGAATAAGGCGAGCTAGAGGAATAAGGCGAGCTAGAGGAATAAGGCGAGCTAGAGGAATAAGGCGAGCTAGAGGAATAAGGCGAGCTAGAGGAATAAGGCGAGCTAGAGGAATAAGGCGAGCTAGAGGAATAAGGCGAGCTAGAGGAGATACATAAATGAAAATAGATGCCTGAGAAAGAATTAGGAAGTAAACAGAGGCTTGGTAGCCTGGGTGGTAATACCTATGCAGTGCAGTATAATGTAATTAATAGTAGGAGATCAATTAAATATAGGTCGTACCAAAATATTCATAGGGGTACCTTGTCTTTTATCATCAATATACTATGATAAAGACGAAGATTATGCAATAAAGACACCTTATCAACTCAATGACAGGTTAAGTTAAGTAAGTAAAGCTGGAGGTTCAATTGACCAAGAGTTGGAATAATTATTCAAATACAGATTAACGCTCATTTCGATATTACTGAAAGATGAATAGAACGAAGAGTATGTCTGCACAAAAAAAATAAAAAAAATAAAAAATGTACGGGTGTGAAAGGCGTGATGTAAAGGTAAGTAGGAGCTCTAGGAAGCCAGAGGTGGATAGATAAGAACATCAATACAAAACTGTGTTAGATTATTGAAACATAATAATGAATATATATTAGAAAATGCAAAGAGTAATAAGCAAATCATATTGAGAAACGAATTTATATTATTGGCAAACATTATAATAAAAATATACAAACTTGTTGAGGCAATATAGAATATATACATCTGCAATGAAGTAAATCTATTCAATTAATTTAAATAATGCACGAGATATAACACATATAAAACCTGCACTGCATATTGTAGACGAGGAAATCTGACGGCGAAATAATTATGTAAGCGAAAATAAAGAAAGCGGTCGAGAGGATAAAAGAGGCGAGGTAAGGAGGTAAGATGAAGATGGGGAGAGAAGAAGGATTAGCAAAAATGGCGGATAATGAGGTAAAACGAGCGGGACATCAAACTGGACTGGAGAGAAAAGTGAGGCCAAAAGAAGATGAAGGGAAAAATGAGGCTGTATACATGACAGGGAGGAGGAGGAGGAGGAGGAGGAAGAAGAGGTTGAGGATGGGGTGGGTGAAAGGGAGAGTAGAGGAAGGTGGGAGACGAAGGAAGGGGAAATGTATTAATAAGAGGTAATAGGAAGGAATAAGAATAAATCAAAGAATAGGAAGATATAGTGGAATAATAGGAGATAAAGCAAAGAAGTACAAAGAAAAGCAAGCAGCAACATATCAACTGATCCTTACAAGGCTGCTTGTAGCTAATCCATCTAACCTATATGAATGATAAAGGATACCACAGCAAGGGAGCTAATAATTTGTAAACACACTTAAGGGGCCCACCTTAGCCTACTATTTTAAGACGTTTACCCTCATCCAGGTGTCAATATTTTCCTGGCGAGCGGTAGCGAGCCAGCATATACATTTTGTTTGTTTTGACAGCAAGCTAAATGTGTACATTTTTCGATAGAAAAATGTCTCCGGCGAAGCCGGATTTCTCCATACAATGCTGGCTCGCTACCGCTCGCCAGGAAGAAATCGACACCTGGATGGGGATAAAAGTCTTAAAACAGTTGGCTGGATAGGGCCGAATGGATACAAGCCAGAGAAAGAGAGAAAATGAGAGAAAGATAAAACAAAGCAGGTGACCCCCCCCCCCTTAATCAGATTAGGATTAAGATATATTTTCAAAATATTTTTAAATGATGGGACCCCCCGCAAAAAAAAAAAAAAAAAACACACACACACACACGAAACAGCGAATGGTTGTAATAGAAAGGAAAGAATATAATGTGATAGTCTATATATATATATATATATAGAACACAAATGAAATTAAGATGGCCAGGCAAAATAATACCATCGTCTTCGAAATATCAACATCAGGGAAAAGTGTTGATGAGGTTGTGAATAAATGAACTACTTGCAGAGGAGGAGGAGAATTAATAATGTCGGAGAGGGGATCAGGAATTTACCTACTAACTAATTTATGGCTGGCAGCTTTATAGATTAGTTAAGGGGGGTCACAGGCTTTTTTTCTCGCCTTTTCTCTCTTTCTCTGACTTGTATCCATTCGGCCCCATTCATTCTACTGTTTTAAGACGTTTACCCCCATCCAGGTGTCGATTTCTTCCTGGCGAGCGATAGCGAGCCAGCATTATATGGAGAAATTCGGCTTCGCCGGAGATATTTTTCTATCGAAAAATGTACAAATTTAGCTTGCTGGCAAAACAAAAATATAAGTATGCTGGCTCGCTACCGCTCGCCAGGAAAATATTGACACCTGGAAGGGGGTAAAAGTCTTAAAATAGTAGGCTGAATAGGGCCGAATTGACAGACGCCAAAGAGAGAGGGAGAGAAAGAAAAAAAAAAAAAAACGAAATGGGATCCCTTAAACAATCAGGTACAGTTATCACTTTCCCGGTCCTATGTTGTCACAATCCCCGCACATCATACTGCCTGAGGATAGACTACTGCGGAGCCATAGCAATTTCTAAATATAATTGCCGACTTGCGAGTTTCGTTCTATAAGGAAGTTGGAGTTGTAGACATTGATATTTAGCAGAATTACCAGCTACAATACGATTTTAGTACATTTATAAATACATAAAACCCAATTCAACATACCATTTATCCATCAGAAACCCACATTATTATTACATTTCTGTTTAATATCGATATTCACGGCTCCACCTTCCTTATAGCCTGAAACTCGCAAGTGGTCAATTGGCGAATATATAGGTTACGCAGGGTTGCAATAAAGGCATACACAACCAATGCAATTACTGCAGCATAAGACAAAAGTTCTAAAAATATGCCATTTGTAAGGGGTAAATAGATTGCAAATGCCTGAGATTAAGCGAATTGCAATTTTGGCGAAGAAAAATATAATTGTGATATACAGAAATAGAGGAAATTAAAATAAGTCCCTCTCCCTCATCCATAACTATTTTTAAGGGGGATACACAATACAAAAATATTTAACATAATTTCGGATAATATGAAACTAGGGGGAGACAGAGAGAGAGAAAGAGAGAGAGAGAAAGAGAGAAAGAGAAAGAGAGAAAGAGAGAGAGAGAAAGAGAGAAAGAGAGAGAGAAAGAGAGAGAGAGAGAGAGAGAGAGAGAGAGAGAGAGAGAGACTCCTTGAATGCCTCGAAACACTAATTTGCTTAATTTTCTTCCTCGACCCAAAAATTGACCTACCTAAGTTTAAGTGTGCGACGGGAGTCAAGGAGGAGGAGGAGGCGTAGGAAGAAGGAGGAAGGAAGGGAGTAGGAGAAAGAAGGAGGGAGGGAACCTAGGAAGAATGAGGAGTGTGGGAATATGATGAGGAAGGGAGGAGACATAAGAAGGACGGAGAGGGAGGAGGATAGAGAGGAAGAAGGGAGGGATTAAAATAAGGAAGGAAAGGAGGAAGAGGGAAGCAGAGGAAGGAAGACAGGGGAGGAGAAGGAGAAAGAAGAAAGGAGGTAGGAGGAAGAGAATGAAAAAGATGAGTATAGGAGACACACCAATAAAGAAAAAGAATAACTGACTGCAAAGAAAAAAGAGGTAATGCATGAGTAAGGCGAATAGAAAGAGGAAGGGTTATAAGAAGGGGGAATATGAAGGGGTCGAAATGTATGAATGAGGGGACAATATGATGAATGGGATAAGTGGAAGGAGGGATTTATGGAGGAAGAAAGGAAGTGACGTGGAGGAGGAGAATGAGAAAGTATGGGGAGGTGAAGAGTGCAAGAAAGAGAAGATGGCCTTGTTGATGAAGGGAGGGTGAAGGATGGAAAGAGAGAAAGAAAGAGGTGGGAAGTAAAGGATGACAAAGTGATATTAAATAGGAAGAGGAGAAAGAATTAAATTAAAGGTTGGAAAACAAAATGGGAAATATGAATGAGACAACAAATAGACGAGTGTAATGAAGGAGGAATTGATGGATTAAGGGGAGGAATGGGAGACGAAGCGATGTAAAGTAGCAAGTCGAAAAAGAATGAAGAGGTTAAAGGAGAAGTAGGAGGGGTGGTGAGGGGGGACGGGGGAGTCTGAGTTTTGAGGGGGCCAACAGAGTGGCAATTTATATCTTTTGAGCGAGTTGTGCTGAATATTCATACGTTATTAAGAGAGAGAGCGTCGAAGATTTTGTCATAATTTTGTCCGAGAGTCTTTGCGGCAAACACAGGAACGTTGGCGTTCCGGGAATTGAAATGGCCAACAAAAACAATGGGATGCCTGTCTCTTTATCTTGGCTATTTTTGTGTCCAAACTCACTCTCACTCTCCCTCCCTCACTCTCTTAATGTCGTGTCTTGGATTATTTTCTTTCTTTCTCTCCCTCCCCCCGCCCTCCCTCCCCTCCCTGTTTTCCCCCTCCCAGTCCTCCTCTCTCGAGTCTCAAAGGATCTGAAGACGTGTTTATGCATTTTGTGAACCAATGTGGGAGTAAGAGATGTTGTGCGGGTGCGGGGGGAGAGGAGCAGGGGAGGATGTAAAGGTGGGGAGAGGGGGGGTGGGGAGGGGAGCAGGGGAGGATGTAAAGGTGGGGAGAGGGGGTGGGGGGAAGTAGTTAGTGGGGAGGGGAGCAGAGGAGGATGTAAAGGTGGGGAGAGGAGGGGGAGAATTTAAGAGGGGAGAGGGGAAGTGGGAGGAGGAATTAGAAGTGGGGACGGGATGGGGGTAATGGGGGCGGATGAGAAGAATTTGAGCAGTGGGGGTAGGCACAGGAAAAGTGAAGGGAGAGGATGGAAGCAGAAGTAGGAGAGGGGAGAAGAGATAGAGGGAGACACAAAGTAGAGGTACGGGAAGAAATCAGGTAAAGTAGAAGAGGTAATTATATAAGGACGAGAGGGAGAGGAGGAAGATAAAGAAAAGTAGCAGGAGTAAGCCAGGTCAACAAGGAAGATATGTGAGTGAGAAACGAAAAGGAAGGGAGAGGAGAGGAGAGGAGAGTGGAACGGACGTAAAGGAGAAGATAAATAAAGAAGTGAGAGAGAGAGAGAGAGAGAGAGAGAGAGAGAGAGAGAGAGAGAGAGAGAGAGAGAGAGAGAGAGAGAGAGAGAGAGAGAGAGAGAGAGAGAGAGAGAGAGAGAGAGAGAGAGAGAGAGATAAGAGAGAGAGAGAGTGTGTGTGTGAGAGAGAGAGAGAGAGAGAGAGAGAGAGAATAAGTGATCGATATGGGTATGAAAATGGAGAGGAAATCTGAATGTGAAAAACGGAAAAAAGGCAAAGAGATAAAAGTTTGGAAAGAAAGAGTAAAACTTCAGTAGAAATGAGGATAAGCGAGTACCAACGGGTAAAAAGATGCAGAAGGTAGTCGAGGAAAGTGGATGGGATGAAAGAGTAGGGAATATATAAAATAACTTAATTCGTATAGAAGAGGGGTTAGAGTAATTTGGAGGGGGAGCATCAAAGCGTCAAAAACTGATCCTATCATTTCATCAAATCTGCAAAAAGCTATCAATACATCAAATTTTCCAGATGTCTTCATTTTGTCAAAAACCAGTTTTCCCCCAGATCATATCAATGTGTTGTGTTAGGTTAGGTTAGGTTAGGTTAGGTTAGGTTAGGTTAGGTTAGGTAACAAAAAAACGATGATATGATATCATCCAGTCAGTTTCAGCCTTTTGTCAAATTGAAAAGGTCCAACTTTGTTGATGCTTTGAAAAGATTGGGTTTTTGATGTATTGATAGGGCTGACACCCTTGGAATAGTTTTGACGCTTTGCAGGCGCCCCTAATTTGGAGTAATGTAAAATGAGTTGGTGTTCTAATTATTGCAGTTTTCTCAACTGAATTTTGCTGACTATTTCTATATGTTTTGAATCACAATTGACAACGTGCTGTCAAAACAAAAATATATATATGGTGGCTCGCTACCGCTCGCCAGGAAAATATTGGCACCTGGATGGGGGTAAATGTCTTCAAACAGTAGGCTGAATGGGGCCGAATGGATACAAGCCAAAGAGAGAGCGAGAGAAAGAGAAAAAAAAAGCGAGGTGGGCTCCCTTAAAGTACCGGTAAGCTTGTTTTTGGTCAACGGGTATGAAGCAGACAGATAACAAAGCTGCCTGTAATAGTGCCCATCCCCCCCCCCCCCCCCCCCAAATTGAAAGATTGATAGAGAGCCTAATTCAAGGTACGTTAGCATCATAATGTCTGGACGCACGGAGCTTGACGCAGTTTAGGCTATAGTATGAGGGAGAGACAGATTGAGATAGTTTGAGAGCCTACTTATGAGTAGAAGAAAGACTGGGAAAATCGGTTTACTCTTGGGTTAGAGAATTGGACAAAATAGGGGTGGGAAAGTGTTGAAAGACGGGTGCCCCCTACTCTCTGTAAGGGAGGAGGTATACTGTGAACACTCTGAAGAACATTGATTATTATAATGGCGATAGAAGAGTGAGAGAAATGCAACATTACGGCGTGTAGAGAGATACTGTAGACAATTAGTAAGAGGTGAATTGACAAGACAAAATGCTTTTGTAGCTACCCTATAAAGAAGTGCAGTATGGGTGGAGCATGCGTACAATACTCGAGACATGGGAACACTGTGCCCCTGTACAGTACAAGAAGCTGTGCGGGGGTGTATAACCCACGGAGACGGTTGTGTTATCAAATTCATATAATAAGAAAGGTTACTATAGTCTATTCGCTGTAAGTAGGCGAGAAATCATGACCTCTATCCTCTATAACTCAAAAAGGGCTAGAACAAATTGGCTGTATATTTTCACATCTATTCCTTGACTGACTCTTCCCAAATGGTAGAAATATTAACTCGATTACTCAAGTCGTTTTTGAGTTACAGAGGTTAGAGGTCATGATTTCTCGCCTACTTACAGCGAATAGACTATAGCTAAATATGTGCTTTGGTGAAATGACTGTAAAATACGGGTGGAAACGACATCTATAAACATCTGGCATTGACTTCTATATTTATTGATGGGTTCAACTGACTAGTTCTAAATAGCGACGAATAATATTAGCAAGGTTGAATTTTTGTTTCTCCATATTCTATAAAAAGTGTTTTGCATTATTGCCCGTTTCCCTTTTGAATGCTGCCCATTCCATGCCAAGACAATAATTGATTACAAAATTGTTGGAAGATTTATGCAAAATATGAATATTTCTTTCCACTGAACATTATACAACTTCCTGCAATGCAAGGTATGTTGGTTTACCATTATAGTAAATTAATATTTCCAGCGCCAGGGAAAAAGCTTAACACTGGTCCTCCGAGGTCTTGTATGGGGAGGTGAACAAATCTAATTGCAGGCCTGCTATCCCACGTTCAAAACAGATTGACACATGAATAAGGCAAAACGCGATTTTATCGCCTAACTAATGGGCTGTAGAGTCATAGAATTGCCAAATTGATGGAGCGAAACAGACAGGTTGCAAAAATGCCACCCCCTGGTCAGATAGGGTCAAAGTATTTGTATTTAGAGAGAACAAACAAAAAGACATATATGTATTCCATGGCAGCCTGACCCATATGTTTAGCTTGCCAATATATCTCAGGAACATCATGTGTACGACACCCTAAAAAACACACAAGTGCAAAAATCTACCCTTCCCCTCACACCGACAAAAATAAATGGGTTTTGAAGCTCCGTATGAAATATTGTCTGCATTTCTACCTCGCATTTTTCTCAGCATCAGGTAAGCATTATGAGAGATTAGGAGGGGGAGCTGGAGTGTTGCATGGTGTTCTCTCTCTCTCTCTCTCTCTCTCTCTCTCTCTCTCTCTCTCTCTCTCTCTCTCTCTCTCTCGATCCTAATTTATATAGCAGTTTTTGTAGCATTAACTTCAATCGTAGTTTTCAGTTCCTCTATGTGTTCCTTCTCTCGTCTTTTAGTTATGCATTTCGTTTCTTTCATTTCATTATGAGTTCCTCTCCCATTGATACATCTGTACCTTATTTATATTATCCAATAACTTATGTGTTCCTCTCCTAAGTCAAACATATATTTTCTTGTGTACAGTCATGTACTTCATTTTTATTTAATTCACTATGTGCTATTATATGTACGACATCCATTATGTTTGTCTTATCACTACATTGCACGTAGCCTATACCGGTATTCTTTCTGTATGTGTGTGTGTGTGTGTGTGTGTGTGTGTTTTTTTTTTTTTCTTTTTTTTTTTTTTTTACTCCATAATTCCCGAGAAGTGGCCGAGGGTGGCCATGAAGATTAGGCGTTTGTCACGAATTGCTAGGTCGAGTTGCCCGGTCTTGACATCTACCAATAACATTTTGACAGTGAAGATTCGATCCGCTGACCCTTTGATCAGCAGCCGACGCTCTACTGACTATGCCACGGCCATGCATTTCTCTCCTTTGTCTATTAATGTTCCGTTTATTTATTTTATCAGATGTACCTCTCATACGTCATATAGTTTTCTGTTTTGTCCATGTATTTTATGTTATGTTTTCAGTGCCGTATGTGTCTGAAGCGCATCATTTGTATTTATATTCTATTCAGGCATTTATATGTTCAAAAGTGTCCACAATTCATCAATCTCAGTTTTTATTATATTTGTTTTAAGCTACGAAATATTTTTCTCTTAAGGGGGGTGACCTGCTTTTTGTTATTTCTGTCCTTTTCTCTCTGTCTCTGGCTTGTATCCATTCGGCCCCATTCAGCCAACTATTTTAAGACGTTTATCCCCATCTAGGTGTCGATTTCTTCCTGGCGAGCGATAGCGAGCCAGCATTATATGAAGAAATCCGGCTTCGCCGGAGAATTTTTTCTATCGAAAAATTTACAGATTTAGCCTGCTGTAAAACAAAAATAAAAAATATGCTGGCTCGCTACCGCTCACCAGTAAAATGTTTACACCTGGATGGGGATAAACGTCTTAAAACAGTAGGCTGAATGGGGCCAAATGGATACAAGCCAGAGAAGGATAGAAAAGGACAGAACGAAAACAGGTCACCCCCCTTAAATGTATTTATTGTAATCATGTCTCTATCAGTGTTCCATTGTAGTTTAACGATCTGAATGTATTTCTCCTGCATGGGTAACCTAATAATGTATTTCTCCTGCATGGGTAACCAGTTTCATCTTTCAGTGGCTCCCCTTTCATTTCTTCTTTAATTAGGTTTTAGTACTTAAAATTATTTTGAGAAATCACTTTTTTTGATCGCCATTCTTGTACTATAGCTTCCATTGACCTCATGTTTACACAAATATAGGATCCATATTCTTTTTCCTCTCCCGAGTCATTTATTCCAAAATTCATACGTCTCTATAATCGTTCCTTTAAAATTGCACTAAAAGTTGCTTTCCCTGTTAACTATTTGTATATTACGTTTCCTTAAATAACTCATATACTTCTCTTCATTGTGTGCATTGATATGAACCTCCTTCACTGTGCCCTTAACTCCATGCCTTCATTATCCTCTATCCAGATTATATCCAACTCACTCATCAACTCGCACACTACTCCCTCTGATATATTTACGTTCCTTCACAAACTTCACTCATTGTCTTCCCCTGTATAGACTCATTATCTTACCTATTAGTTTCCTTGCCCTACCTATTGTATATTCAGCTATTCAGTAAAATCACTCACATCACCTTACTCATATGCTTACCTCCAATCACCCATCCCTACATCCATTCATCGATCTTCTATCAAGTCACACCCATCTATTCACTCACACCATCCATCTACCCATATCACTCCACCCTTTTCACTTTCTCCCATCCCCTTACAACAAGTAATACACTTGCTCCCATCCCCTTACAAGTAATACACTTGCTTCCATCCCCTTACAACAAGTAATACACTTGCTTCCATCCCCTTACAACAAGTAATACACTTGCTCCCATCCCCTTACAACAAGTAATACACTTGCTTCCATCCCCTTACAACAAGTAATACACTTGCTTCCATCCCCTTACAACAAGTAATACACTTGCTTCCATCCCCTTACAACAAGTAATACACTTGCTTCCATCCCCTTACAACAAGTAATACACTTGCTTCCATCCCCTTACAAGTAATACACTTGCTTCCATCCCCTTACAACAAGTAATACACTTGCTTCCATCCCCTTACAACAAGTAATACACTTGCTTCCATCCCCTTACAACAAGTAATACACTTGCTTCCATCCCCTTACAACAAGTAATACACTTGTTCCCATCCCCTTACAACAAGTAATACACTTGCTTCCATCCCCTTACAAGTAATACACTTGCTTCCATCCCCTTACAAGTAATACACTTGCTCCTCCCCTTAACCATCCCCCTTCCAGTAATACAACTCACTTGCTTCCATCCCCTTAAGCAATAACACCTCTTCATCCACTTAACAAGTCAACGCACCCTAAGCATTCACTCGCATCCCCTTACCAATCACTCACCCCTAACGTAATTCAATGACCCCGAACAATTGCACTTTTTCCATTACACGCACCATAAGCATTCACTCGCACCTAACCATTCACTCACCCCTAAGCATTCACTCGCACCTAACCAATCACTCACCCCTAAGCATTCACTCGCACCTAACCAATCACTCACCCCTAAGCATTCACTCACCCCTAAGCATTCACTCGCACCTAACCAATCACTCACCCCTAAGCATTCACTCGCACCTAACCAATCACTCACCCCTAAGCATTCACCACTCACAGCTAACCAATCACTCACCCCTAAGCATTCACTCACCCCTAACCAATCACTCACACCTTAACATCAACTCATTCCCATCTACTCAGGCCTACTTGCGTTTATCTATTCGGTCCCATCCCTCCATCACACTGCTCTCATCCATCCACCCACTTACAATCATCATATCCACTTTACTGTCATCCCTCCACTTACTCCCCCCCCCCTCCCTCCACTCACCCCCCTCAGGGCATTAACTCCCCTCCTCCAATTTTTCCCTTCACTCGTCCGTCCATCGGCATTTTTTGTTTCCCCTCCCTCTTATCACACCCTCCGTCTCTTCCACTACTTTTCTCGCCAACTTTGCCATTTTCAATATTCGCTTTGCCCTTTTCTCGTTCCTCTCGTGATTCTGTATTGCGTTGCTTTTCCCTGATTCACTTTGGCTGTGTTATTCATTAGTTATTATCATTATAAAAATTCGTCAGTTTCTGGTTCCTCCCACCTTCATCATTAATTATAATCTCTCTCGTCGTTTTTTGTCTTTGCTGACATTATTCCATGTTCGTTATTATGTTTACAATTGTTTCCCTCTTTCTGTTGCCTGTTTACTTCAATAAGTGTCTATTTATTACTTTTACTGTATCGCTTTTCACATCCCAGTTTCATTATCTTGCTATGCATTTTAACCTTGTGTTCACTTAATATTTTACTATTTCTGGTATTTTGTCATGCTAACTGTCTTGATAGCGTAATGCATAAGTGCGCGGAATTTCGATGTGAGTATCCTAGGTTCGAGTCCTTGGAGTGCCACATGTATTTGTTGATTTCTTTAATTGAGTTTAGAGGTGAAGTTGGTTGGTGGAAGAAACATAATAATACTTATACTGTATATACTTGTCCTCTTATATCACTTATACTGTATATACTTGTCCTCTTATATCACTTATACTGTATATACTTGTCCTCTTATATCACTTATACTGTATATACTTGTCCTCTTATATCACTTATACTGTATATACTTGTCCTCTTATATCACTTATACTGTATATACTTGTCCTCTTATCACTTATACTGTATATACTTGTCCTCTTATATCACTTATACTGTATATACTTGTCCTCTTATATCACTTATACTGTATATACTTGTCCTCTTATATCACTTATACTGTATATACTTGTCCTCTTATATCACTTATACTGTATATACTTGTCCTCTTATATCACTTATACTGTATATACTTGTCCTCTTATATCACTTATACTGTATATACTTGTCCTCTTATATCACTTATACTGTATATACTTGTCCACTTATATCACTTATACTGTATATACTTGTCCTCTTATATCACTTATACTGTATATACTTGTCCTCTTATATCACTCTTCCATAGCTCTCAATGTATTATACACAGGTTGTCCCAAAACAGGTGAGCCAAATTTAGGACATGAATATGTAAATTATTCTAAGCTTATAATGTTCCATAAACAAAATTCAAACCCTCAACAATTACAGAGATATTGAAGGTGACCTCCCCTGCACCACTGTAATGGACTCTTCCATGTCAAATGATATCCAACAAGTCTAATATTGTGAGTAAAATTTCTCTACATATTTTTGGACCTACAAAATGATATGACTTGTTTATAACACAGTAAAATATACACATCTAAAGTTTGGGTGGGATAAGTCCTTTGACAACTGGGCATGACTAATGGGGAAATACATGGGTAATAACGTTTTCAATATACAATATCTCTGTAACGGCTGAGATTTGGATTTTTCTAATGGAACATTTTATACTTACATATATTTATTTAGCTTAAGGGGAGGTGGCCGTTTTTTTTTGGGGGGGTCTATTAATTCATGTATTCCCGTATTTCTTAGTTTCTTCGCTAGACCTCCATCAAGCTTAGAAAAACACCACCTAGACCCCCGTTCAAGATCAATTTGTACATTTTTCGGTAGAAAAATGTCCTGGCCGAAGGCCGGTTCCTCTTAAAATATCAGGCTCGCTATCTCTCTCCAGCAAGAAATCGACATCTAAATGGCACGAAAGGTCTTAAAATTGACAACGAAATTGGGCAAAAGGTGTTAAAATAGCCACACTAAAGGGCCGAACGTCTTATAATCTCAAAACAAATGGGGCTTAACACGAGTGAGGAAGGGGACCAGAAAAACGTACCCATCTCCCCTTAATCCCTAAGTTTGGTTCACTAATTTTGAGACACCCTGTATAATTTGGACTCCCTCTCTACCCCTTTCTCCCCCTCTCATCCGCTACCTCCCCTACGCTTTCTCTCTTTCCTTCTGCCCAAGTCTTTTCACATCTTAATTAAACAAATACGCTAACTTGACATCCAGGACGGAAGTAAATAATGATGGAAAACACCGCGCCCGTCAAAACTTTGCCATCTTTACCGGAAACTAAACTTCAAGGAGCATATTAATTACAGTACTTCATGCCTTAAGGGGGCCCACCTCGCTTTTTGGTTATCTTTCTCTCCCTCTCTCCTTGGCTTGTATCCACTAGGCCCCATTCAGCTTACTGTTTTAAGATGCTTACCCCCATCCAGGTGTCAATATTTTCTTGGCGAGCGGTAGCGAGCCAGCATATATAATTTTTTGTTTAGACAGCAAGCTAAATTTGTACATTTTTCGATAGAAAAATGTCTCCGGCGAAGCCGGATTTGTCCATACAATGCTGGCTCGCTATCGCTCGCCAGGAAGAAATCGACACCTGGATGGGGATAAACGTCTTAAAACAGTTGGCTGAATGGGGCCGAATGGATACAAGCCAGGGAAAGATAGAAAAGGAGAGAAAGATAAAAAAAAGCCGGGACCCCCCTTAATCTCTCAAACTTCTTGGACGAAAGAGAGAGGGAGAAAGAGGGAGAGAGAGAATGGGAAGAAAAATAACTTTGAGGCATTTCCTATATTTTGTCTTGTATTCGCCAATCCCCTGAGCAAACATATTGACGTGATTATATTATTCGCCAATCCCCTGAGCAAACATATTGACGTGATTATATTATTCGCCAATCCCTGAGCAAACATATTGACGTGATTATATTATTCGCCAATCCCGAGCAAACATATTGACGTGATTATATTATTCGCCAATCCCCTGAGCAAACATATTGACGTGATTATATTATTCGCCAATCCCCTGAGCAAACATATTGACGTGATTATATTATTCGCCAATCCCCTGAGCAAACATATTGACGTGATTATATTATTCGCCAATCCCCTGAGCAAACATATTGACGTGAGTATATTATGAAGCGCCTCTCACATTTAGATTGATATCCAAAATTCGAAAATGGATATAAATCGTGATCGTGTACTCAACCTTTAAGGGGAGATTTCCACCTGGAGGATTTTTTTTTCTGGACCCCTTTCTCCCTCATGTTTAGCCCCATTGCTTTTGAAATTTTAAGACGTTCGCCCCATTAGTTTGGTGATTTAAAGAACCCTCGCCCCATTTCTGTAAATTTTAAGACCATTTGTGCCATTTAGGTGTCGATTTTTTCCTGGCGAGCGATAGCGAGCCTGTAATTCAAGGGGAATCGGCCTTCGGCCGGGACATTTTTCTACCGAAAAATGTACAAATTTATCTTGAAAGGGGGTCTAGGGGGAGTAATTTTAAGTTTGATGGATACCTAGGGACCAAACTAAAAACCTCCCCTTAACTGTGTTGGTGGTGTAATGGTTTAGGCGCTTATGTTCTGGGTGTGGTGTCCCGAGTTCGAATCCCGGGAGGGCCATATGCTTTCATTAGTTTATTCAAGTACATTGGGGTTTGTAATATACTGTATATTACTGTTAAAGAACGGGGTGTTACTTATTTCGCTACTATATATTCAGCGAAGCAGATTTGGCTGCACTTGAACGGTAAGAGTGGTCAATGCTCTATCCCTTGGCAAATAGAACGTTAAGGGGAGATGGGCCATTTTTTTTGTTTTGGTCTATTAATCAAGTTATTCCTGTATTTCTTAGTTTCCTCGCTAGACCTCCATCATTAAGCTTAGAAAAACACCCCCAAGACCCCCCTTCAAGATAGATTTGTACATTTTTCAGGGAGAAAAATGTCTCGGCCGAAGTCCGGTTCCTCTTAAAATTTCAGGCTCGCTTTCGCTCGCCAGAAAAAAATCGACACCTAAATGAAACGAAAAGTCTTAAAATTGACATCGAAATGGGGCGAAAGGTGTTAGAATCGCCAAACTAATGGGCCGAACGTAGTATAATTTCAAAACAAATGAGGCTTAACACGAGGGAGAAAGGGCACCAGAAAAAAGACCCATCTCCCCATAAATCTTTGGAAAACAAAAATAAAATAAGTCTTCAGCGTTTTAGCGAAATTAATAGTGCTCGATCATTGGATTTTACAAAACACAGAGCGCTGTCATCAATGTCGGCAAAAATATAAACTTATCAGTCCTCAGCCGTGTCACATTAAGTAATCAGGTTTCGTTCCTTGAGAAATAAAAAGTGGTCAGATTTTAGTCCCAGGAGTTGGGGTGAGGCAATGTTTGGTCTCAATTTCAGAAGGATAAAAAGTTGTTGGTTTTCAATTACGGAGATATGATATTAATGTTGTCATCAGTCTTTAGTGGTCAGTATGATCAGGGATTCTCTGCGTTGAAGAAGATCGGTTTACGTTTGAAACAGTTTATGTTGTTGTTGTTGCTGTTCCCCAGGCTGTCTGGTCGAGCAGCCCCAAGGTCCAGGCCATAACCGAGCGGCCTCACAAAACCCTCCCTGCTTACTACTAATAAAGCCCAGGTGACCGAAGCCACTCTAAGGCGGGGAGCTGAGGAGGGTGCGGAAACGCCCGGGAAACCAAAGCCCCAGCCAAGGCCCTGTGCCCTTCAGCAATTATAAAGGGAAAGTTGAGGGACAGTTTAGGCTTGTTAGTCTTGTGGCTGGTGATCTTGGGGAGGCAGACCATATTCAATTATCACCTTTTTGTGTTCGGATATTAAGCTGAATGTTGACGTCCATATACAAATGGCCTACCATACAATCCTACATCACTTCTGACTTGAGAAAATAGCATACGTAGTCCAAGGAAATCTTAGTATCGTATTACCGGAATTTAGGTTACATTTACGTGAACCTTTTACTAGATACTTTCTCTATTTCATATAATAGATTATTGAAATATTTGCCTACCAAAGATCATAATTTTACTCATACTTAACCATTAATATATAAGTGACATACTAAAATATACCACAAGTCTTGATTACAATACATAATTAATATTAAAATAATAATGATTATAAAAATAATAGAAATAATGTAATAGTTAACCATTCAATTAATATATATATATATATATATATATATATATATATATATATATATATATATATATATATATATATATATATATATACTTTGTAACTGACAAGTTGCCTTGCTGAACGACTGAACCACTTGGCCTTATGATGGGTCACCTGCTTTGTTTTATCTTTCTCGCCTTCCCTGACTTGTATCCATTCAGCCCCATTCGGCCAACTGTTTGAAGACGTTTATCCCCATCCAGGTGTCGATATCTTCCTGGCGAGCGATAGCGAGCCAGCGTTGTATGGAGAAATCCGGCAAATTTTTCTATCGAAAAATTTACAAATTTAGCTTAGTAAACTGTCAAAACAAAAATAAATATATGCTGGCTCGCTACCGCTCACCAGGAAAATGTTAACACCTGGATGGGGGTAAATGTCCTAAAACAGTAGGCTGAATGGGGCCGAATGGATACAAGCCAAAGAGAGAGGGAGAGAAAGAGAAAAAAAATCGAGGTGGGCTCCCTCAATGAATATTTTAATTGTTGAGGTTAAGTACACAATGAGTACCACAGGCGAAATAAATTATAAATGGTTAATTATTTCTGAGAGTAATTAATTATCTAGGATAGAAAAACAAATACTTTTCTCGATAAATTAACATGGGCCTATCCATGCCACTTTACGACATATAATTATATATATATATATATATATATATATATATACCGGTATATATATAATGTTTTTTGTTTTTTTGTTTTTTAATATAAACAGTATGTTCGGAAATACAATCATTATTGTAAAACAAATAATACAAATATAATAAACACCAGACTCCTGACAAATCACTTCAATAATTGCTATCCATCAGGTATTTGGAAAATACTTAGCATCACAAAAGTGATAACTTTTATTGAATTATTTTATAGTAACGATAAAACATGGCAATACTTATAATAATTAAATTTTCTAGGATAGTAAAACATTCAAACAGATATGTTTACACCTTTCAGGAGATCAAAGACCACATCTGATACATCAAGTGTGTTAAACCTCAACCACCACCACCCCAATCGCAACCACCACCACCACCACAACCGTAACAACCACCACCCCACCACAACCCCAGCCAGACCTCCCCATGTCATTGAGTCCCCCGGGGAGAGACTGAACACCACCGCTATAACTACTAAATTAATAATACCCTGCAAAATTAATTGAGGATGCAGATGATATTGCGAACTAATAATCGTCAAAACTGGGAATCATTAATGTCCCTTGACCACCAAAGCGAAATGCTAAAAATGATTAGAAAACATCCCGAGAGATATAAATAGATCTTTTATTTTTCGATTATAAATGACCTTTCGTATAAAAAAAATAAAAAATAAAACTAAAAAGCAAGTCGAAAGTTGGATTATATATGCAAATGCAAATTGCATTGTTCCGAAGCAGTGTGTTCAGGGGAGGTGGCAAAACACTCCGTGTAGGTGTGATTATAAATGCCATTACATTGGAGTAATTTACCTTGGACACCGGAGTATTTTGTGTTTTGTTTTTTCCAGTGGTGGGGGTGGGGGAGGGATCTGTAACTATAGGGAGGAGGGGGATAGGGGGTAGTAGTAAGGCAACAGGGGGAAACAGAAAAAGAAAGAGAGAGAGAGAGAGAGAGAGAGAGAGAGAGAGAGAAAGAGAGAGAAAGAGAGAGAGAGAGAGAGAGAGAGAGAGAGAGAGAGAGAGAGAGAGAGAGAGAGAATAGGTAAAATGTATAAAATTACAAAGAAACTAACGAATTAAAGCACCTCACATTCTTCTTAAGATATATAATTGAAAACAATATTATTTGCACACTATTATCATACTATTTCTTATTACTGACACTGTAATTATTGTAACTCTTAACAAAATTAATATATAAACATTAATCAATCATATTTAACAAATAGTTTATATATATATATATATATATATATATATACAGTATATTGCCTGCTACAGACTATAAAATATATTCAAGTTCAGAGAAAATTATATAATTAACCTCACTATTATTTACCTCCTATACACCTCTCCACACTTCATTCTACTCATGATAACCTAATAAAGGGTTATGCTTGTTTCAGCTTTCTGTATTATACTTAAACCTCTTATTTAGTGCGCTTTTATTTCTCCTTAATTCAGTGTAATCTTCCTTTGTTTCAGCTTCGAAAATGGATATTAATCGTGATTTTGTATTCAACCTTTAACTGTGTTGGTGGTGTAATGGTTTAGATGCTTATGTTCTGGGTGTGGTGTACCGAGTTCGAATCCCGGGATGACCATATGCTTTCATTAGTTTATTCAAGTGCATTGGGGTTTGTAATTGATGAATATTAATGTTAAGAACGGGGTGTTACTTAATTATATGTACTTTTCGCACCATCCACTATATGCAGATACATGGGTTTTCAACACACATTCTTTCTCTCTCTCTGATCAAATAGCTACTCCTCCCCATGAGATCCCCCCCCCCCACATCTCCTCTCCTACCTGCCCCCTGGTTATGAAATATTGAGAGGCACAATCACGGCGGTAATGGAGGCGGCACATTTTACAGACTTCCGCTAATTAATAGAGTGAATATAAATGTATTTAATTAGCTAAGTAATCGGCCTAGAGCGATTGTAAATAATTATGTAATTGAATAATATCTGACGTGGCGGCGGCGGCTGAGGAGTGGAGAGGGTAATTGTATTTCTGTGGTCTAAAAGTGTGAGAGTGAGGTGGGTTGATGATTGCTTTGATGGTTGATGATGATGGCGTGTTGACGAGCTTCATGAATCTATTAATGTCCTTGAGGGGCTGAGTTCTCCTTTACCTTTCCAATTCGATGGCTAATTCTTTCTAATGAGGTGGGAGTGTGATTGTTTGTTTTGCCATATTACTCAACCTATCAATATATGTAACGAGGTAAAGCAGTATCAATTAACTTATGCAAACATGATCTGTGTGTTTATACCTCCAGCTACCACCAAATGGTTTTATTAAGTTTAGGAAGATCTCGCAGCGAAGGTGACTAATGTTATGAGATATCTTAGTAATATTGAAATAAAATCCCTGTTTTATATTTTAATTTGTTTATCTGACGATTTGCTAGTTTACGTAAATGTAGACACTATTTGATTAAGGGATGACTGACATTTGAAGGGTACGAGTATTTGGAGTGATAATGACTGTTTGCAGCTATTTACCCCATTCAGTATATCATGACACATTCAGTATATCATGACACATTCAGTATATCATGACACATTCAGTATATCATGACACATTCAGTATATCATGACACATTCTCTCATTTTATTCTGGCCTATATGAGACGATCTTGTTCAGCTTAGAAGTGGGTTAATTTAGAGTGTATTAATGTTCTTACAATGTCCTCAGGGCCCTCCTAATCTGCATAAAATCGTATACTGATAGCCAGAATTAAATGAAAATGTGAGTCACCATACTGAGAGTGTTGATAGGTTTGTGAAGACTGATTGAGATGCTTTAATGATTGAGATTGGCTGGAATATTCAATCTTCGGATAATTGACAGAGGAGTGGTTGATCATAGATTGAGTTGATAATTGCTTGACAATTCGTTGACGACCGAGGGAATATTGGTAATGACCAAAGTTAAGGGGGGAGGGGCCGGTTTTCTGGACCACTTTTTCCCTCATGTTTAGCCCCATTAGTTTTCAGATGTTAAGATGTTTGCCCCATTAGGTAGTCGATTTTAAGATCTATGTCCCATTTTTTCGTCAATATTTAGACCTTTCGTGCTATTTAGGTGTCGATTTTTTCCCTGGCGAAACCGCTAATTAATGT
>CM064540.1:5218969-5265823 GCA_032716605.1 Paralithodes platypus
AAGTATGTTATTTTCCTCTAAGTGATGTGACGATTCTGGCTCGGAGGACCGTTTTCTCGCATTTGAACGACAACGGAGGTTAAGCTACTTGGACGATAGTTACCTGGGTAGGGATTTGCTTCCTTTTTTGGGAATATCGGTGTTGAACGTTGGCTAGCTTCCACTGATCGGTGCATAGTTCCAGAACTGCAAGGATATTATTGGACTAGTTTATAGTAATGTCAGTGGTTTGGAGGAGCTCATCCTTATGCTTCCTTTAGAACTCTAGGCGAGATTGTACACAGGGTCCAGGCGTTTTATTTTACCGTGAGGTTATCTAAACAATTCAATACTTCTCTCTCTGTAACCGGTGTGATGATATTTGGCTTAGAACATACTGAATATAGCAATCTGAATCGGCGAATGGTTTTATTTGTAGGGATATCACTGAGGTCTTATGTGGAAAAACTCTGATGCAAAGAAGGTATTGAGGGCATTACTCATTTGTAATTCGTCTTTGGTGTATTCATCCATTTTCATCTCGACTAACGGTCCAACAGTTGAAAGTACTACTTTTGTGTTTCTTTCTGATAATTAACGACTATGAATTTCTTTCGGGTTTGGTTGGTTTTTACTTTGATTCGCAATATGTAACTCTAAGGTCTTTTTACTTTGCTTAATTAACTTTTTGGCTTTGCGTCGTAGCTCTACAAATTTCAGCCGTTCTTCGTCATTTTGTGAGGATTTTAATCTATCATTAGCAAATTGATAGCAAAATTAGTTGTGGTGGTAATGGTGATGGTGGGGAAATTGAAATTGAATATCTGTATTAAGCCAAAAGCAATTACAAAATAATTTACATTGGTTACATTGTTCTTTTTGGTCAAGCCTCATTCAGAGTATTGCTCTATTTCAAAGCCCATTTAATTAATACCATCATTCGAGTATTCCATAGTCTACCACAGTATTCCATAGTCTACCACAGTTTACCTTATGAAATATTGTATACTTATAGTATATGAATTTTGCATACATTACATCATTAACAATACTTAAACATATTGATGAACTAATAGAAGGGACAACAAATCTATCTATCTATCTATTGCCGGACGCCTTACTCCGCTTAATGAGGGTGGCCATACATACAGTAGAACCCCCAAGCGGATCTATTCCCTGTAAGAGGGACAACCCGAGCCAGTTGTATGTAGTATTATTTCGTACATGAAATACATTAATATCTGTGATAATTTCCAGTTATTTATATAAGCAAAGAGAACAAATATTATAATTACATCATCTAGTTTTGATATATTTAATGATTTAAAGGGATCACTCGTATGCTCTTATCGGGACGAAAAAGTAATCATTCGAATATTTTAGTTTGAGCTATGAGCAGAAGTTTCCCCATACAGTGTGGCAATAGTAAATGTTTGGGTAAACTAATGCATAGTATATGTTAAGTTATGCCTTGGTGGTCAATGAGTTTCTTGTCAATGTTAGCATTCCATATAATTTGTTTATCTTATATCCTGGTGGATCACATATATGCTTTCATTAATTTCATTGGAGGTGTTTGGTGGTGTGATAAAACAAAAAATCATATGCTGAATGTATCCATGATAGTTGTTCGTCAATATTTACACCAAGATCTCTTGTGGTGGTTGATTCTCTTAGAAGTGTTTCCAATTTCTTAAGATTATAGCCTACATCTTGAGTTCTTTCATTTCTATGAAATGTTATGCAAGTTGTTTTATTGACATTCACAGTTAATGTATTATATAATCTGATATATATATATATATATATATATATATATATATATATATATATACATATATACATATATATATATATATATATATATATATATATATAGAATCTCACTTAATCTTGTTAAAAGTTGTAAGATGAAAACATACACACATTAAAATGGAGAGGATTATGAACATCGATTGTAACTTTTTTAGAATATACGTTTTCAATAAATAATTAGTACAAGTGAGTGATAAGACTATTAATGTATGAATTCATCATGTGGATGATACTAAAACTGAATGTCAGACATTCCTTGATAAATGTCACCTATTATTATTACTAGTACCGGTACTGTCATTGATTGTTGTTGGAAATACCGTATAGCGATGGAGGAAGTATGAACATACATAAATATTTAATATAAAGTGAATAATACATATATGTTGAAATTAATTATTGAATTAATGAGAGGAAATAGAGCACTGCAGCGTGAGGTTGCAACTCAAGTTAGGAAGCAAACTAGGTTACTGAGTCTTAGGACAAAATTATACTCTTCTGACAATTGAGGTAACATTAACTGGTCACACACATTATAACAAGACGACGAGGAAGAGATACATTTTGTATCCCGGAACAAAAAGAAAAGGTTAAAATTTGAACCATGTTGAGACTAAATGTCGGTAGAAAAATTGCTATACTTATTATGCAATATTATAAAGCATTTTGGTAAAGAGCCCGCAGAAGAAAGTACGCAAATAATAACAAACTATACAGATGAACTGATATTGCAACATAAATAAAAAAAAAATGTAAAAGGCATAGCATTACATAATCCTGGACACACGCAGCAAAAATTATATATAAAATATAATCCAGTTAGATAAAATAATGAGAGAGAAATGCCAAAAGCCCACTAAAACAATATTAATAGTAGCCACCCTAATAATGAAACAGCGTAATAGACTTAGCACAGGGAAATTATGGAATCGTGGACAAGCTTGCAACATCCCCACATTATTACCAGCCGATATTCTGAATCACAAACTGGCCGGACCTTCGGGAATAAAACGCAGGAAATTAGGTTTTGGATATCTTGATTTTTGTCCCACCAAATGTATAAATTCTGTCTGCATCCCACCACCTCCACATTAATATATATATCACAAAAATTCCTGATAGATTAATAATTAGCTTAGGAGTTTCCAAATGACATATACAAACTGCTTCCCCCTCCTGAATTTGGCATTACTAATCGGGTTATTGCTTAATCAGTTGGGAAGGGAGGTGCTGGAGGTGGAAGCTGAGGTGGACGGGAGGGTGGAGAAGCTAGTGCTGACGAGGTAGAGGTGGAGATGGAGTTGGAGGTAATAAATGAGGTGGAAAGGAGGTACTTTATGAGGTAGAGGTACTCATGGAGAATTATACATGAGGCTAAGATGCAGTGTTAATAATAGAAGTTCCTATGTGGAGGGAAAAACACAGAACGAAGTGGAGGTGGTGGTATTAAAATGAGGTGGATGAGTGGGATTAGAATGAGGTAAATGTGGAAATGGAAGTACAAATGAGGAATTGAAGGATGAAGTGGATGTATACCGGGAGTCGCAGGTGGAGAATTTAGGGTACCGTACGTAATGAAGCAGAGATGAAGATGGAGGCATACTGTATATGAGGTAATGAGAGAGAGCCTGCAATTTAGGAGTACACATTTTGTTTGAATGTGGGTATTCTGTTTAGCTTGAAGGGAGATCTGGGAGGCGGTTTTTCAGTTGAAAGCAATCTAGAGAGAACACTAAAACAAAACACATGAAAATTTTACTATTTAAATCCCTCAATAATACTTTTATAAACACCACATTCCTCTCCTTCCCCATTAAAACATTAGATTGGCTAACGTTAGTTAGCATTGTGTTTTATCCGCCTTCGAGCACCTTGTATTGGTTGAAACGGACGCGGACACCACCAACCATCATATATTAATAATACTTTATTTACATTTTGGAATCGTTGGAGGATCTTATACAAGGGGAGGGGAGGCGGGACACTGTATCTTACACATGTGGCTGTGCGTACATTAGTGTGTGTGTGTTGTATATATGTTTATGTGCGTGTGTACGTGTGTTTGTGTGTGTATGGAAACTCGGTACGTTGGTATATACAAGATTACTTCTCTTACCTAATTTATAGAGAAGGTACAGTCAAACATGAACAAGTCACCTATTTTGCTTCAATACTAGTGAGGCTAAGTAGACATTGATGATAATATACCGGTAGTTCTCTCTCGCACACAACAGAAATACGCACACAGAGCTGTACGTACACACACTCACATAAACACACAGGGATGTATACGGTAAGTCACAAAACCCCTACATCACACACACACACACACACTCACAAACACACAGGGATGTAATAAGTCAAACCACTACATTACAATAACACACACACACATAAACACACAGGGATGTAATAAGTCAAAACCCACCCACCCACACACACACACATACTAAGCCAACACCCCAACATTACAACCCAGCAGTTCTTAGAAGACTTAATAACGTAAAGATCCCGGGATTATCTGCTTTAAATATTAAGAGAGTTAAATGAGGGCAGGAATTATAGGGAGGGGACGCAAGGGGAGGCAGGGGAGGGGAAGAGAGGGGGGGAGGGGGAGGGTTAGGGGAGGCGGGGGAGGGGAAAAGAGGGGAGAGGAGGAGACGGGGGAGGGGAAAAGAGGGGAGAGGAGGAGACAGGGGAGGGCTTTGAGAGAGGAGGGGAAGCGAGGGGAGGAGGGGAAGAGAAGGGAGGGTAAGAAAGGGGAGGAGGGGGATGGGAAGCGAGGGGAGTACGAAGGAAAATAAGGAACAACAGATCTATTTAAGGATAATGTCGGACAGGTTGGGAGAGAGATATCCTGACGGGAGGGCAAAAGAAGCAAACAATAAAGAAGATGGTAAACAGAACATAAGAAGCAAATAATATATAATATAATAATCAGGAGAGCATAAGAAGGATATAACAAAGAAGATCAAACAAGGAAAGCATAAGAAACAAATGTTAAATAATATAATAATGAGAGCCTAAGAAGCAACTGATTAATAATATAATAAACAGGAGAGCATAAGAAGGACATAACAAAGATATAAATAGGAAAGGAAAAGAAGCAAATGCCAAAGGGGGTCACAAGGTTTTGTTTATCTTCTCTCCTTTTTTCTCTTTCCCTGGCTTGTATCCATTCGGCCCCATTTAGCCAACTGTTTTAAGACATTTATCCCCATCCAGGTATCGATTTCTTCCTGGCGAGCGATAGCGAGCCAGCATTATATGGAGAAATCCGGCTTCGCCGGAGAAATTTTTCTATCGAAACATTTACAAATTTACCTCTTGTCAAAACAAAAATATATATATGCTGGCTCGACACCACTCGCCAGGAAAATATTGACACCTGGATGGGGGCAAACGTCTTAAAACAGTAGGCTGAATGGGGCCGGATGGATACAAGCCAAAGAGAGAGGGAGAAAAAAGCGAGGTGGGCTCCCTAAAATAATATAATAAACAGGACAGCATAACAGCAAACTACACGAGAAAGACATGCACAGGACAAGGCTAAATAACATCTGCCTTGCTCCTCACATTAGTCTGTAGTCTAGTTTTTTTAGTTCATACTTTTGATTCTGCTCTTCTCATCCTTTCTTTCTTTAATATTTTGATTATTTTCAAATGGTTCCCTAACTTTCTATTCCACTGACAGTTTTCTCTTCCTTGTCTTCCATATTTTTATTGTTTAATTTATTTTTAGCTATGTTCATTATTCACTCAGTTTCCTCCCGTGTCCTCTATACATCTAATAATGTCGAGGAAGTATTGGAGAGTAAAATTTGAGTAGAATATTATAATAGGAAGATGGGGTTGGTGGCACGGGGGTATAAAGCAAAAGTGCTGAATAACCAAAGAAAATAAATATAACGATGAAAATACAATTATTAGAAAGGAAGCGGGAGAGAAAGTTAGCCAAAAGAAGAAAAGGGGTTGGTAGAGAGTTACGAGGAAACAAGTAGAGACAATTAAACATATATATAAACATATATATATTTGCAGGTAGTAGGGGTAGGCAGCCCCGCCCAGGGAAGTACTACCGCCAAGGTTTCGGGAGACTCAGGGAATAGCCTGAATTCCATTTTCTCTCCCAGGCCTTGGTAGCTGGATACATATCTTTCTGCCTCACACATCAGGGGTATCAGGAAAACCCTCTTTATATAACATACACATCCAACTTCACGACATTGCCCTACATCGCTATCCTCTATCCATAAAATACTACTCTTCCCACTACCTACCATACATGTAACACCATACACTTACCTTAAATATGGCAGTACAATTGTTAAGAGCAAACCTGGTGGTCCCTCGGATATCCACCCCCGGCAGGGTTGGGTTATTGACACAGGGCCCTCCCGGTCGTCATCATGCGACTGTGTCAAGAGCATTGCAACGTCCCAAAGCTGCTTGTCAGTACAGCTATTTCTTTAGTAATATAAGGGGACTTCACTCTAACATCAATTCTGTACACCAATTTCTTCAAGCAGAATCCCCTACTCTCCTTTTTTTGACAGAGACTCAAGTAACATCCACATCTGACACATCTAGATTTAATTTTCCAGGTTATCAACTGCTCCAAAATTTCAGACCTAAAGGTGGTGTATGTTGCTTCGCAAAATCTGAAATTGCCCTGGAGGAGGTTACTAGTTTCAATTGTCCCTATTTTGATTATTCTATATACAAATTAATTTCTGCTGGTAAATTTAAATACATATGTTGCATCTACCGTTCCCCAAATACTCCTCCAGAGCAAAGTCTTTTTGATTCTCTGTCCTCACAACTCAGTGTCCTCAACTTAAATGCTTCTTCTGAAATCACTGTGTTGGGTGATTTTAATGTCCATAATGTTGAATGGCTCACTCATTCAGCCAGGACTGATGATGCTGGTCTTGAATGTGAGCTATTTGCAGACTCATTTAATCTCATTCAACTAGTCAACCAACCCACCCGTGTACCAGATAATCCTAATCATAATTCCCACCTACTGGACTTATTTTTAACAACCAATTCAGAAAAATATGATGTTACAGTGAGGTCCCCACTTGGATCTTCTGATCACTGTCTGATACAGGCCACCTGTCTATCACCTACCACACCTTCCCACTCTGAACCTGTTTTGGTGACTAAATGGCATTACGATAGGGCAGACTGGGAGGGTCTTCAAGGTTTCTTTATTGATATTCCCTGGACCTCTTTCTTTTCTATTGATGCACACTCCACCTTGAGCCACATACAAGATTTTGTAAAAATTGGAATGGAAACTTTTATTCCTCATCAAAAGTACAGTAAAAGATCTAATTCACCTAAATGGTTTGACCATAATTGTGCTAGAGTAACTGAACAAAAGCAATAGCCTACAATGCATACACAAGATCAAAAACACATGAAGCCTTTAATTACTTTAGAAACATCAGAAATCATGCCAAAACTGTATTAAACCTAACTAAATCAAACTTTCTCCATAAGCAGGCAAATAAACTTCTAAATAATCCAAATGATAACAAAATATTTTGGTCTACTCTTAACTCATTCAAATCCAACTTCACTACTGCTTCATCCATTCCACCATTAAAATCTCCGACTGGCAATCTTGTAAGTGACCCACGAGGTAAAGCTAACCTTCTTGCAGATATTTTCTCCACCAACTCAACCTTAGATGACATAAATCAAGATGTCCCTGTACTTAATTTTAATTCACCTGAAATTCCCTCACTTAAGATCCACACCAGACATGTCAAAACTATTTTGCAGAATCTCTCAGTAGATAAGGCTCCTGGTCCAGATGAAATTCCTCCAATAGTACTTAAGAATTGCTCCTTGGTGCTCGCTCCTGTATTGGCAAAATTTTTCCGTCTGTGTACTCATACCTCATGCTTCCCAGTACCCTGGAAAGAAGCAAACATCCATCCAGTTCCTAAAAAGGTGCCTCTTCAGATCCATCAAACTACAGACCAATAGCTATAACTTCCACTCTTGGCAAAGTTTTTGAAATTATATTAAATAATCACATAATTAAGCATCTGGAGAATAATAAATTAATCAGTGATAGGCAATATGGTTTTAGACGATGTCGATCAACTGCAGACATTCTTTGCCTTCTTACGCATCAAATCAACCAAGCTACAGACCAACATGGTGAAACACATACAATAGCACTGGATATATCAAAGGCATTTGATAGAGTCTGGCATCAATCCTTATTGTCGAAGATGTCACACTACGGCCTTGCATCATTAGTTCCACTAATTTCTTCTTATCTTCATAACAGAAAATACGTGTAATGGTAGATGGCCTTTATTCTCAATTTCACTCAATAAATGCTGGTGTTCCCCAGGGATCAGTTTTGGCCCCAACTCTGTTCCTCATTCATATCAATGATCTCATATCTACCACTCATAATCCAATACATTCCTACGCAGATGACTCAACACTCCACAGTTCCTTCACATTTACCAATTCTTTCACCCAACCCGATCTTATAAATTCAAAAATAAACACTGCAATTTCTCTGAACCAGGACCTTTCTAGAATTAATGAATGGGGACAAGAGAATCTAGTTTCCTTTAATGCACAGAAAACCAAGTACATTCAATTTTCTAACCGACAGAATCTCACTGACTCCCATATATTTTTTAATGATGTAAATATTCCCACTTCCCCTAGTATTGACATTCTCGGTGTAACATTAACTACTAACTTGAGCTGGACACATTATGTTAGAAGCATTGCTAAGAATGCCTCTAAAAAACTGGGACTCCTGTACAGAGTTCGAGAATTCTTCACTGACGAGCAGTTGGCCGTAATATATAAAAGTCATGTGCGCTCTCAGATGGATTACTGTTCACCTCTGTGGGGTGGAAGTGGAGTGGTTGCATTGAGGCAGTTGGACAAAATTCAAAATAAAGCTATTAGATTAATCAATAACCCTGCAATCACACAGGACCTTCCTACATTAGCCATACGAAGAAACGTTGCATCCCTTGCATTATTCTACAGATATTTTCACAGCAATTGTTCCGAGGAACTTGCTTCAATTGTCCCGCCTCTCCACATCTTTCCCCGTAGAACTAGGGCAGCTGAGAGCGCCCATGAATTTACACTTTCTCCTCCACAATGCAGAACTTCTGCTTATCAGAATTCATTTATCCCCAGAGCTACTACTCTTTGGAATTCACTTCCCTCGAATTGCTTTCCACAAACTTACAATCAACAAATGTTTAAATCCAGTTGTTACAAACATTTTATGAATGGAGGATGCCTTTAGGCACATGGACCTTTTTGTTTTATCTGTGTTTTTCCTTCCTCCATTCATTGTCTCTTAAAAAAAAAAAAAAAAAAAAAATACAGAGTAGACTAATCAATGAAAGCGTGCATACACACACACATAAATAAATATATATATATATTGAGAGGTAAGATATAATTGGTGGTTAATAACAATATAAAAGAAAGGCTTAATGGCACACGAGAATAAGCTGAAAGGATAAACAATTATATAACAAAAACGAAAGAGGGGGAAGAAAATTAAAGAAAAATAGCAACGGTAGATTAAAACAGGAAGGGAAGGAAGCTATGAAGGAAGATTAAGTATAATGAGGCGAGGGGCACGAGATATGATGAGGTTAAAAAGGTGAGAGAGAGAGAGAGAGAGAGAGAGAGAGAGAGAGAGAGAGAGAGAGAGAGAGAGAGAGAGAGAGGAGAGAGAGAGAGAGAGAGAGAGAGAGAGAGAGAGAGAGAGAGAGAGAGAGAGAGAGAGAGAGAGAGAGAGAGAGAGAGAGAGAGAGAGTCACAAGGCGTTACAAATAATAGTTAGCATCTCAAACACCTTGTGGTCTATTCCGGGGAGATACTCGAAGTGGAAGGAGAGAGACTGTTTAAACTTTAATGCACTAAACTCATTACAGAGTGTTCAAAATGCTATCTACTCTCCTCTTGAACTTCTCCACTGAAGAACTGTTTACAACTTCTAAGGGAAGTGTGTTGCAGTTAGAACAGATCTTATATGTGAAAAAGTTTCCACAAATACTAGTGCTGAACCTTTTCAATTTTAAATTCCAGCCATGGTTGCGTGTTGCCTTTATATTGAGGCTAAACATTTTGCCATAATCCACAATGTCAAACCCATTAAGTGTATCAATAACTTCAATGAGCTGACCTCGTTTGTCTGCAAGTTAATAACGGAAAGAGATCCAGAGCTCTCAACTGGTCCTCATATCTCAGTTTTCTAATCGACGGAATAAACGTTGAATTGTTGAGTGGCCGATTGGTTCGAGTAACCATATTGGTTGGAATTAGTCAAGCAGCTGAATTGGGCCGAGCAGCTAAGTTAGGCTGGGCTGCCTAATTGACCTGAGCAATAGAATGATTCCAAGTGGCCAGAATCAGTCTTTCCCTCTTCCTATGATTTAAATTGCTTCAAACTCCGTGTGTCCATGCATTTTGGCTCGAACGTCCCTTAATTTTGGCCCTGTCACTCTTTCAACCCTGGGGGAGGCACTCGGTACAGGCAGTTCTGCCTTTTGTCTCACTCACTCACATAGAAAAAACAAAAAAAATGAACCACCCATTTCCTCTTTCTAATGTAACTATCTCTCAGAGACGTTGTTGAATCATGCCTGATAGTTTTCTAATGCAGTTCAACAACAAGAACAAGAGCAACCGAGAGTCCTTCCCCCCACTTACAAGACAGAGGTAACACAACCCCCAAGAAAGCCTTCCCCTTGACTGGTAAGTGACACCCGTGACCGAGTTGACAGAGAAGGTCCGGACCAAGGAGCCGCTCTCATTGTCCGACTATTATCAGCCTCTTCCCCCCCTCTGGCTGATAAATGGCCGGGAATTGTCTAGTTACAGTATCTGGCAGGGATCCATATGTGGCCATCAGCTCAATTCTCACACAATTACTGACAATTACACAAATGGGTCACAGTGACGCCACCCCGCTCAACGCTTCTTGTATTGTTCTTTGTGTGTAAGGTGGAAGTTTTCTTGTTAATAATATATAATACTGCTGATTATTCTTGAAGTGCTTTTTCATTTCAGGATATTACACAAACATAAAACAATACAATAACGGTTGCCATTCAATAATGCTTCATTCTATACTAGTTTTACATATTTATTCATATATTATTGTTCATAAATATATAAGCATACTAGTTTTACATATTTATTCATATATTATTGTTCATAAATATATAAGCATACGGCACTTGTCGTGGATTATTATTATTTTTACTTTTATGTTGAAAATGTAACATACATCAGGACAAAATAGGACTACACGAAATAAGAATTACAAATAATTATAGTTTTCAGAATTAATACTTTTGTATTATGATTATGGAAAACCTATAAACCGGTACATCAAATAATATTATGAGGATATTCGTTATATTGAAACAAGGCGTTTAACAACAAACATATTTTAAGGGGTAATAAACAAAACCAAATATTAATCAAACAATGTCTGTCATAAATCTAGATGAATATTTCATATTATTATTAAAATATTGAAATATAGTTTGTTTAATTTACAATGGCGAACTAAGCTGTGGGTCTGACTAGGTTGCACGTTGTTCATGATTTCATTATTAAATATATATCACACGTCAACATATACAAATGCCTGGTTATTATATTTCACACGTCAACATATACAAATGCCTGGTTATTATATTTTACTACTCAGAATTATTGTTCACGTAACATTTAACAAATTAGCTGTCGAGAAAAAACTGAGTTAAATCGAGGTCACATTACCAGATACGACATATTCCTGACTGTATTGTTAGGTGGGTGTGTACGTGGTTATCTCAGTGTAAGATGATCCATTCTAATTGAAGGACTTGAACCCACTTTATAGACCACCATCATAATACTGAAACGGGTGGGACAGAAAACGTAAAAGAGAAACGAAAGGAAGAAGATCAACCTGGTATGAGGAAGAACAAACACGAAGTTGTTGTTGTAAGTCTCGCCAGGCTCTACTTAAGGGGGGTGACCTGCTTTTTGTTAGTTCTGTCCTTTTCTCCCTTTTTCTGGCTTGTATCCATTCGGCCCCATTCAGCCAACTATTTTAAGACGTTTATCCCCATCTAGGTGTCGATTTCTTCCTGGCGAGCGATAGCGAGCCAGCATTATATGAAGAAATCCGGCTTCGCCGGACACATTTTTCTATCGAAAAATTTACAAATTTAGCCTGCTGTCAAACAAAAATACAAAATATGCTGGCTCGCTACCGCTCACCAGTAAAAAATTGACACCTGGATGGGGATAAACGCCTTAAAACAGTAGGCTGAATAGGGCCAAATGGATACAAGCCAGAGAAAGATAGAAAAGGACAGAACAAAAACAGGTCACCCCCTTTAAGAGGGAGCTAGTTGATTTGCCTCCATGTTTAGTCCCATTAGCTTTTAGATTTTAAGACGTTCGATCCATTAGTTTGACAATTTTAAGACCTTACGTCCAATTTCTCTGTCAATATAAAGACCTTTCGTGCCATTTAGGTGTCGATTTTTTCCTGGCGAGCGATAGCGAGCCTGTAATTCTAGGAAGAACTGGGACATTTTTCTACCGAAAAATGTAGAAATTTATCTTGAAGGTGGTTCTGAGGGTTGTTTTTTTAAAGCTTGATGGATGTGTAGCGAGGAAACTATGAAGTAAATAAATAAAGACTAAAAAAGAAGCACTACCCCCTTAACCCCTTCTGTACGGCACCGTCCTCTTAACTGTATTCTGGCTACTATTAGACGATTATATTCAGCTTAAAAAAGGCCTCCAGCAATTAACAGGCTTCGAACTATCTCCCTTAACCCTTTTAACTACCAAAACTCCTCCATAAACTGCATAATATCGTCTAAATGCAGCTAGAATAAACTCAAAATGACGTTGCCGATACGGAAGGGGTTAACTTTGATAACAGCGCTGCAACAAATGATATAATGTATAATATTATGATGGTTTATTGTTGCACTGATGAGACGAGACGCGGCCTTAAAAGTGTGGCGTATTAATAATGTTGAGAGTGGTGGGGTGGCTAGGCGTATTGTGATGGAGAACGTGAATCACTTAGCAAGCATGAGGAGAGGGTTCTTGATTAACACTTTATTAAGAGATAAAAGCTACCAAATGTACCTTAGATAGGAGTTCAGAGGTCTGTGTACACCAGGTTCCTTTTTACTGTTAGTTGAACAAAGGTATGAGGTGATAGGAGAGCAATCATATCATCGAATGTCTTTAGATAAGGACTGCTAGTTTGTACAGCCTCCCTTGAGCAACGAGATGGAAGTTGTGTCGCCCTATGGATAATCCTGCCTAGCAGCCATAGCGTGGCTGACCCAAGACCTTGACCTGGGTGGGTATCCACTTGGGGAGCTTCGGGTATATATAGTGGATTATATTGTTGCACTCTACGATGCGGGCACAGCTCAGCTTGGTCCTTTAAACCATTTATATAGGGACATAGAGACAAGCCATATATTTGGTAGTTCGAATGTCTTTAAGCAAAGATGGAACAGAAGAAGTAGCAAGTGATGAAGGGTATTGTAGTAAAGAGGAGAGAAGCGGGCCTTAACCCAACATATAGAGATATAAGCCATAACATATCTCACCAACTCTCTGCAATCTCTCTCTCTCCGCCGCAATGTTGCATCTCTCTCGCTATTCTATCGCTACTATAATAATCAGTGTTCCTCAGAGCTATCCCAGTGCATACCACCTCCTTTACGTAGGGCACGTGGTACCCGTCTTGCAACTCAATCCCACCCCTACTCTGTGCAACTCTCCAACCCAAGAGTGAAACGTTACTCTCAAACTTTCTTCTACTCAACAGCTGAGCTCTGGAACTCTCTCCCAGAATCAGTCTTTCCCTCTTCCTATGACTTAAATTGCTTCAAACTCGAACGTCCCTTGATTTTGGCCCTGTCACTCTTTCAACTATGGGGGAGGCACTCGCTATAGGTAGTTATGCCTTTTGCCTCCCTCAATCACATAGAAAAAAAACAAAAACAAAAAATATACTCCATATTGATTGCAAAACTGTTCACTTCCACCAAGTTCCTATCTACTGCTAGGAGAACAGAGGCTTGGGATACTAGAAGTCTTAGCAGTGTCGTGTTGCCCACTAATTGAGTCATGGTCCTCTCGGTTGTGAACCGAACGTGGTAACCAGTAAGAGGTATAGGTAGTGGGGTGGATAGTCAAATACAAAAATAATAGTTTTCTCTGAAGATAGAGTCAAGATAAGAGCAGAAATTAAGATGGAAATTAAGAGTGAATAATTACGGACTGTCCGTATTGTTATTATAATGTCTGACATGAAATGAGCTGAATATAAGAAAAGTGAGACAAGCAATCCAATTGACCCTGGAATGCTGCTTTTAATGCCATTTAGCAGCTGTGGATATATAATACATTTACTGCGCACTTACGTCGTGTTACATAAGCTCGACCAGCTACAATTGATTTTATGAGCCCTGTTTTTCCGAATGTACGCACGAATTAATTGGCATACAAATGTTTGGTGCACGTGTGATTTAGTGTTCCAAATATGCGTGTTTGGTCATAGCATCAAGTATTGACCTACCATTAACAGGGATGCGGCACCAAAAGTGACTCCAGTCGTGTGTATTTTTGTGTGTCCCCACCGACTATTTTTACTCTCCTTCTCCCTCTGCGCCCCCTGCTTAGCTGTGGCAGCCCCTGAAGAGAACGACGAAGGGGGCGGCGACCCCTGGACAGGCAGGACCTCGTTAAGTTGACTGGAGAGACTCCCCCCTCCCCCCCTTCTCCCCACAGATACACAATGATGACAGACTCACCCTCCTCACACTATCTTTCCTTTTTTGTGTTGCTCCACACTCATTTTCTTAAACTGTTTATTCTCTGTAAAACCGTCCTGGTGGTGTAATGGTTAGGGTGGCAATAATCTGTGTGTGATAACCCTGGTTCGAATCCCGGTGGATCACATAATTATATACTTTAATTTATTTCATTGGGGGTGTTTGGTGTTGTGGTGAAATTAATAAACTATAAACTATCACGTTATGTATACAGTATATCGATGTCTTTAGCTATTTATCTACACATCAGTATTCATCCAATTGCATTTCTCCCCATCTACATCGTCTTCAATCTTATTAATTTCCTCACCCAAACTGATTTGAACGCTGGATCTGGCCCACTCATATTTGTTTAACGCCTTGTCATAATCTCAAACTGTATCTAATGATATTCACTCACTCTATGTATCTCATCTTAACATGAACATAACATTAATGACCAACTCTCTCATCTACCGCCCCAACCAATCCTAATCAACAACATCTGTAAAGCCATATCGTATAGATATTTATGTATGGGCTATTTTATTTAAGGGGGGATGGGCTGGTTTTCTGGACCACTTTCTCCCTCATGTTTAGCCCCATTAGTTTTCAGATGTTAAGATGTTAGTTTGCCCCATTAGTTAGTCGATTTTAAGACCTTTCGCCCCATTTTTCGTAAATATTTAGACATTTCGTTCTATTTAGGTGTCGATTTTTTCCCTGGCGAACGATAGTGAGCCTGTAATGTTGGAAGAACCGGCCTTCGACCGGGAAATTTTTCTACCGAAAATTGTACAAATTAATCTAATGGATGTTTTTTTTTTAATTTGATCGAGGTCTAGGGAGGAAACTAGACAAATAATGAACACATGCAAAAATCGCCCAAAAAGTGAACCATCCCCCCTTAAACAAACAAACTAGCACTGAGTGCATTACATTTAAATATATATATAAGATAGTCAACAACCTTGCCAAGTATTCAATAATAGAGGTGATAGCCATATACTTCTGCGTCTTCGCCTCCATAAGCTGGAGAGTATCGTAGGTCATTTGTCAAGATCAGTCACCCCCGCGGAATGCCAACTTCTCTTATTCGATTTTCTTTCTATTCCACCGCGGTAGGTCAGTTTGAACAATAAAGCAACACGGCTTCTCACCATATCTTAAATTTGTTTTGCTTTTGATTAGTTGTTTTGTCGTTGTACTGTGTTCGTATAAGTTTTGGTTTGTTTATTTTGCAAGTTTGACATTATAATCGTAGACTATACAACGTTTATTAATAATTTAAATATGTTATATTACATTAATATCTATGTTACAAACCCACCCAGTAGATATGGCATAGGATACAATAATAAGTGAAGGGGGAGGTAGTCGCTTTTTCTGGATCCCCTTCCCTCATGTTTAGCATAAGGTTTTGACATTATAAGACGTTCGTTCCATTAGTTTGGTGATTGTGAGACCTTTCACCCCATTTCTTTCTCAATGTTTAGACTTGTCATGCCATTTAGGTGTCGATTTTTTTCCGGCGAGCGATAGCGAGCCTGTAATCTTAGAAGAAACGGGCCTTCGGCCGGGACATTTTTCGATAGAAAAATGTAGAAATTGATCTTGAAAGGGGGTCTAGGGGGTGTTTTTTAAGCTTGAGGAGGTCTAGCAAGGACACTAAAAAATAAATAAATTAATAAATAAATAGGCCAAAAAGCAAACACTACTCCCGCAACCTTTTCCGTACCGAAACGTCTTTTTCATTTTATTCTAACTAAATGTAGAGGATTGTATGCAGTTTAAGAAGGATCTGTGGTAGTCCAAGGGGTTTAGTCAGATAGTTCGAAGCATGTTAATAGCTGGAGGCTCTTATGAATCTAAACAAACTAATTGAATGATAGCCAGAATATAGCTAAAAGGACGTCACCGGTAAAGAAGGGGTTAAGAAAATTAAAGGTAGGCCAGAAGCTGAGTTCGGTGCATTATATATCAATGACGCTGTTGTACGATACGGAGTGCCATATAGAGGTTTGATACGCTAATCACCGTCGGGACATACGCTGGCAGCACCTTCCGCTTCTCGCACGCAGTTTTTTTCCGACGCACAAACGGAGACCCCAGTTTGTACAGTCGTGCTCTAAAGTCGGGTCCCACATCCATAATCTCAACTTTAGTAATATTTCCTTAAGGGGAGGTATTTACTTTGTTCCCTAGACCTCCATCAAGCTTTAAATTATACCCCCTTGAGTCCCTTTCAAGATAAATTTGTACATTTTTCGGTAGAAAAATTACCCGACCGAAGGCCGGTTCCTCTTAAATTACAGGCTCGCTATCGCTCGCCAGGATAAAATCGACACCTGAATGGCACGAAAGGTCTTAATATGGGGTGAAAGTTCTTAAAATCGCTAAAGTAATGGGGCGAACGTTTTATAATATCAAAAGTAATGGGGCTAAACATGAGGGAGAAAGGGATCAAGAAAAAAATCCCTCAAGTGGAGATCTCCCCTTAACACACAGAAATATATTAACTCCTTCACATTCATGTATACAGCTTTTTATTCTCAAGATCTGGTCGTGCGTCAAGGAGTGCATACTATAATTACTATACACTAACGACGTGGGAGGAATATCAAAATGATTATGTGAGGGTGGGCCCATACTTTATGCCCTGACTGTACATCCCCAATTACCCTGTGATGTGCCGGACAGGTGGCCTTAAAAGTCCCACAAGCGGGTGGGTCAAGGGGCCTGATTAACACCCGTCATATATATTACCAGCGCGGCAGCCAATTAATAATATATTGGCATTTATTGGCTTCCTATGCTCGCGCTACTTTTATATTACCGGGGACACTCGTGATAACTTATCCTGTCCTAACCTAGTCTCCTGAGTTAATCCAATCTAACCTCTCCTAACCTTACTAATTATTTAGGTTTGGGTTCAGAGACACTGTGTAAGACAAGCGCTGGATGATAGAGGAATGACTATACTGTATATCAGGCAAGGGAAGTGGTAATAAACAGGAACGAATGGAAAATGATTGTGAATAGATGAATGTAAACGCGGTTGTTTGGGAGAGAGGGTCATGCGCCAGTTGAACTAGATAGTAGTCCATCAGGCGCCTGGCCCGGGGAGCCGGTGGTAATGAAGGGTGCACCTGGAAGCATGGTGGGCGGGCTTGTGGTGGTGAAGCTTCGCTGCGGGTCTGCCTGCGGAAACCGGCGCCTCTCCAGGGGATCTGGGACCTGGGAATCTTTTGCTGGGGACCCCAAATGGGCCTGGGTCTCTGGGTATTTCTCCTGGGCCACCTAGATGTGTGTGATTTTGTGTTTTATTTTGTTTTGTTTTTCTGATGTGTTGTGATGTCCCTGTTCGGGCTCTGTCTCGAGTTGGCCACCCCCATAAAAAAAAAAAAAAAAAACGGAAAACTGGGGAAGGTGCCAGAGTATATACATACATACATATAGAGGGTTAATTTAGGTTAGGTTGCGATAAGTTGCCATGGTCGTCCCAGTAATCAATGAGCAGCAGTGGTACAATCGGCCTGACAGTGCATGTCTCTGCACCATGTATGTTTTGATCAATCATTTATATCAGTAATGTCTAAAACTTGATTTATTCGTTTCCAGTGAGATATACAAACATGTTCCTACATTTATCCACCCTATTCAACATCTGACGCTCATAACTACAGCGCAGAGCGAGCCAAACGTAATGACAGTTGAGACATGACTTATTATCGCTACCGTACATATGTCGCCGTGTTCATATTGGTATTTGTCAAGTCTCTCTCTCTCTCTCTCTCTCTCTCTCTCTCTCTCTCTCTCTCTAACACATTTTAAACCGTGTAGAGTCCTCCCAGCTTATGGAATCGTGAAATATAGGTCGCAGTTGCCCAATGTCATTATAATTTCCTGGATTGGAGCGGCGGTATAAAATTAGGTTAGGCTTCTCTAGTTTAGGCTAGGTAGGGTTAGGATACTGGATAGGTTAACTGAAATAGCTAAGGTACGGTATTTTAATCAACTTAGATAGAATTAGGGTGAGCTAGGGATTAGGTAGAATCAGGTATAAGAGTATCGGGTAAGCTACGTTTTAAACGGTATGATTAGATTAGGTGGGATCAACTTAGAAAATAACCAAAGTTCGAATATGTAGGAAAATATTAACCCTTTCACGCACATATGACGCAGAGGTTGCCAGATTAGCAATAAGAAATAGAGTTCTCTCTCTTTTAATTACCTCTCCAAAATTAGTTTTCTGCTCACAGCTAACTCAAAGACAACTGCAGAGGTTGAAGTAACTAAACTAAAGGTTTCTAAATACCCCTGATGGTAACAAAGGCTTTAAAGTATCCCTAATAGGCTCAAAATCGCGTCATATGTCGGAGAGGGATAAATTATGGTCTGCTAGTTTAATTTAACCTAGGTATGGTAAGGTTAGGCATAAATTGCTTAGGTTCAGGTTAGGATATAGGCTATGGTAAGTAAAGTAGGATAACATTAGGTTAGGTTGAGTTTACAGACTGGGTAGTAGCAAGTCGTCTGTCAACGCTAGTATATTTAGTCTTACCTCGCAAAAGGAAATCAAAACTCTTCTCAACTTCTTCGCTTTTCCAGTGTCTATTATGTTTATACGTAGCTCAAGCTATCGTTAAATCATATGATTTAGAGGTCCTAAAGACTCAGCAGTTGAGCAGAATAACATTACAAGAATAGTGATGTATTATAGGACTAATTTAAGAAAGAAATGTTACAGGATTAACCTTCATATAATATACCGTATGTATATATATATATATATATATATATATATATATATATATATATATATGGAGGTAAAATCACAATACGGTGATCAATTATGTAAAACTCGCTAGGAAAATTGAAACAATGGAACACCAAGCTTTCGTCTATTCTCTCAAGACATCTTCAGGGTAATACAAGAATATATTTATTTTGTATATAAATTAAGTATGTTCCTAAAAATATGGCAACAGGCAGTAGGCTGGCAACACTTTTTGTATTTATATGCTAGTTAGCAACTCACAGATGATTTAGGACGGGTATTTAAGCCTCACTCTTTCCCCGTTTTCTTGTATTACCCTGAAAATGTCTGAAGGGAATAGACGAAAGCTTGGTGTTCCATTGTTTCAATTTTCTTAGCGAGTTTTACTACATATATATATATATATATATATATATATATATATATATATATATATTTCAGTCAAGTAGATAAATAGTTTAAGAATTAGTGTTTAATATGCCTGTGTTACGTAATTTAGGCAAATATAGTTTCATTACGATGGGAGGATGGCAGGGGTTGCTCCGAGACAGTGGTGGGGGGGGGGGGGTCCCGGGAACTGAGTTACACAACATTATATTGCATTACACTTAATTGCAATTATATCCATCTCTATAATATTACACCGGACAATGCAACGTTAAGGGAGCCCACCTCCCTTTTTTTCTCTTTCTCTCCCTCTCTCTTTGGCTTGTATTCATTCGGCCTCATTCAGCCTACTATTTTAAGACGTTTATCCCCATACAGGTGTCAATAGTTTCCTGGCGAGCGGTAGCGAGCCAGCATATAAATATTTTTGTTTTGCAGCAAGCTAAATTTTTACATTTTTCGATAGAAAAATTTCTCCGGCGAAGCCGGATTGCAATCGACACCTGGATGGGGATACACGTCTTAAAACAGTTGGCTGAATGGGGCCGAATGGATACAAGCCAGGGAAAGCGAGAAAAGGAGATAAATATAAAAAAAAAACGGTGACCCGCCCTTAATGTTATTACACGAGCGTACCAAGGCTCTCGGCTTTACTGGGTGAGAAATAGTCATAATAGTAGCTCAAACTTTAATGACCATAATAACCCTTATGTGTGTAGCATCATTAAGGGTAGGTTTTTAGTTTGGTCTCTAGATATCCTTCAAGCTTAAGATTACACCCCCCTTGAGCCCCTTTCAAGATAAATTTGTACATTTTTCGGTAGAAAAATTTCCCGGCTGAAAGCCGGCTCCTCTTAAATTATAGGCTCGCTATCGCTCGCCAGGATAAAATCGACACCTAAATGGCACGAAAGGTCTTAAAATTGACAGAAATGGGTCGAAAGATCTTAAAATCGTCAAAATAATGGGGCGAACGTCTTAAAATTAGAAAAGCAATGGGGCTAAACATGAGGGAGAAAGGAATCCAGAAAAAAATCCCTCAAGTGGAGATCTGCCCTTAAGTTATGAAAGCCACAGAACATGTTGATGCTGTTCGAACACTATATACTGAATTTCTCTCTCTATATTTCACTTAGTAGAGTGTATAATTCAATATGTTGCATTTACAATATTTATCTATCAATACAAATCCCCAAAGAGCATAATTAACGACATGTGCAACATAATATATTTGTTTTAAGGGGGGTCACGTTTCTCTCCTTTTCTCTCTTTCCCTGGCTTGTATCCATTAGGCCCCATTCAGCCAACTGTTTTAAAACGTTTATCCCCATCCAGGTGTCGATTTCTTCCTGGCGAGCGATAGCGAGCCAACATTGTATGGAGAAATCCGGCTTCGCCGGAGAAATTTTTCTATCGAAAAATGTACAAATTTAGCTTGCTGTCAAAACAAAAACATATATATGCTGGCTCACTACCGCTCGCCAGGAAAATATTGACACCTAGATGAGGGTAAACGTCTTAAAATAGTAGGCTGAATGGGGCCGAATGGATACAAGCCAAAAAGAGGAGGAGCAAGAGAAAAAAAGGCGAGGTGGGCTCCCTTAAGACATATTATCTGATAGTCTCCCCTTTCACCTTAGAAGAGCCGTTGCGAAAGATATGTTGGCCATTCAAATACGATGATAATTACGGATTATATTTACATGGATATTGTTCATTGATACTGCATTTTATCCATTTTGGCATTTTAATTAAGATGGAATTTTTTTTTTTTTTTTTTTTTTTTTTTTAGCATGCAGAAAGAAAAACACTAATAAAGAGAGAAAACCATCACGATAAAACAGGTCCATGTGCCTAAAGGCATCCTCATTCATAAAAATGTTTGTAACAACGGGATTTAAACATTTGTAGATGTAAGTTTGTGGAAAGCAATTCGAGGGAAAGTGAATTCCAAAGAGTAGTAGTCTGGGGATAATGAATTCTGATAAGCAGAAGTTCTGCATTGTGGAGGAGAGTGTAAATTCATGGGCGCTCTCAGCTGCCCTAGTTTCTACGGGGAAAGATGTGGAGAGGCGACAATTGAAGCAAGTTCCTCGGAACAATTGCTGTGAAAATATCTGTAGAATAATGCAAGGGATGCAACGTTTCTTCGTATGGATAATGTAGGAAGGTCCTGTGTGATCGCAGGGTTATTGATTAATCTAATAGCTTTATTTTGAATTTTGTCCAACTGCCTCAATGCAACCACTCCACTTCCACCCCACAGAGGTGAACAGTAATCCATCTGAGAACGCACATGACTTATATATCACGGCCAACTGCTCGTCAGTGAAGAATTCTCGAACTCTGTACAGGAGTCCCAGTTTTTTAGAGGCATTCTTAGCAATGCTTCTAACATAATGTGTCAATAGATACGCCGAACATGTAACCATAGATCGAAACATTTTTGTATTTTGTTGTTATTGTGAACGACACATGTTTGCATTAATCTTGATAACCGTACTGATAAAACTGGGTTGCACATCTGTTCCTATGAGCGGCCGAGCAGCAGTTTCTCTATCAATCGGGTTTTCATCAGTATTTGCAACATTCAACCATGTCTCTCTCTCTCTCTCTCTCTCTCTCTCTCTCTCTCCCTCCCCCCATCCACCGTTCACATGCGAGTCTTTAATCTATGTTGCCTTTCTGTTTAGCTGGATTTTGTTCCATTCCGCTGTTTTTATGAGGCATTTGCGTAAGTTTCCGCTTTATGCATTCACTTCGCATTTCGCGTCTATATTTTCCAAGCTTTTAGTGTACACATAACTATCGCGGATTTTTCTGTCCATCACTCACTCTCTCTCTCTCTCATTTATTCTATCTATATTGCCCTTTACCATAAAAATTACTCTAAATTTTTATTATCTACCTGGCATCCACTATATTTATCCATATATCCTTTAATCATCTCCTCTATCTATTTAGGTTATCTATATTATTCAGCAAATAACTCTCCCCCTTTTTTTTTTCTCTCTCTCTCTCTCTCTTCTCTCTCTCTCTCTCTCTCTCCCCTCTTTTACACACAATTTATTGTCATGTGTTTGGCCTCTCACCGTGTTCAATCTTTTAAATGAGGAGCTTCAAATGTTCATACCGTGTTGACGCTTTCTGCCGTGTCCGTGAGAGAGAGAGAGAGAGAGAGAGAGAGAGAGAGAGAGAGAGAGAGAGAGAGAGAGTGAGTGTATGTGTGTTCTAGTTCCGTATATAGGTGTATGGCACGTGTTTATTTTAGACATATGCGTATGCTTGTACAAGTGTGTATGTGCAGGTTACATGTTAGAATGTTCACGTATATTGATATCGTTGTGTGTGTGTGGACGAGCGGTTGTGTGTTTGTTTATTGGTACAAATCTCTGGATATTTGTAGGTTTACAGGTACATGAGGTTTGGGGCGACAGTTAATCGGTACACACCTCTTTAAAATACGTTGAAATGGAGTGTTTTCGGTTAGGTTAGTGTAATTTAGGTTTAAAAATCGAAAAATGTACTCGTAAGCATGCACCAAATTGATATGTACCGATAAACGTGTGTGTGTGTGTGTGTGTGTGTGTGTGTGTGTGTGTGTGTGTGTGTGTGTGTGTGTGTTATGAGATCATTTAACCATTGTGATACCCAGGAGTCCGTGTTAAGGGAGGTGACCTGCTATTGTTCACTATTTTATGCTCTCTTTCTCTGGCTTGTATCCATTCTGCCCCATTCAGCCTTTTTATTCCCATCTAGGTGTCGATTTTTTTCCTGGCGAGCGGTAGCGAGCCAGCATATATATATTTTTGTTTTGACAGCAAGCTGAATTTGTACATTTTTCGATAGACAAATTTCTCCGGCGAAGCCGGATTTCTCCATACAATGCTGGCTCGCTATCGCTCGCCAGGAAGAAAACGACACCTGGATGGGGATAAACATCTTAAAACAGTTGGCTGAATGGGGCCGAATGGATACAAGCCGGAGAAAGAGAAAAGGATAGAAACAAAGCCAGTGACCCGTGTTAATGGAGTCCAGTGATGAAGTACACTGGGCATTAGCCATTATACGCGGCTTTAACCGTTAATAACTTACACTTCCATACTACTGCCACCGCCGCCGCCACTATATACATTCTACCCATCAATACAACCGACCCTAAAATACACTTCCATACACTTCCATACTATTACCGCCGCGATATACATTTCTTACCTAACCCACGAAACTAATACAACCGACCCTATAATACGCAGATGGATACTTTTCCCAACCCACCATTAATATATATACGCCGAGCATAAATGAAGCGGGAAATACGCCTGGGAAAATTAAGGAAGTATACTGTTTGGAGTTTGGTTTTTGGTCTATATATTTATTTATTAATTTATTTTGAATTTCCTCGCTAGACCTCTATCAAGCTTAGAAAAACACCCCCTAGACCACCTTTCAAGATAAATTTGTACATTTTTCGGTAGAAAAATGTCCCGGCCGAAGGCCGATTCCTTCTAAAATTAGAGGCTCGCTATTTCGACACCTAAAGGGCACGAAAGGTCTTAATATTGACAAAAAATGAGGCGAAAGGTCTCAAAATCGCTAAACTAACCAAACGAACGTCTTAAAACCTCAAAACTAATATGCTAAACATGAGGGAGAAGGGGGTCCAGAAAAAGCGCGTACGGTACTACCCCCTTAAAGACAGGGTGGGAAATTAGGGGGGCGTCATTGTTTGAGCGTCAACAATTGGAAATGTTTGGTCTATTATGTTGTTGGAATGCATATCACCGCTAGATATAGTTAACTTTTACCATATATTTTAAGCCCTATGACTATAGTCTATTCGCGGTAAGTAGGCGAGAAATCATGACCTCCAACCTCTGTAACTAAAAAAAAAAAGCCTAGTGATCGAGCTAATATTCCTACCATTTGGGAAGAGTCAGTCAGGGAATAGATGTGGAACGTTACAGCCCCTTTGCTCTAGCCCTTTTTGAGTTACAGAGGAGTAGAGTTCATGATTTATCGCCTACTTACTTCGAACAGACTATAATTAATGCACAATCTCCTTCACTTTTCCTTATAACATGATTATAGTCCCATTAAAGGAGGTATGTTAAGGCTGATGTATCGCTTACATAATTATTATGTATACGAATTGTTTAACAAGGAACGAAAAAACTCATTTATAGTGCACGAAGATAATCAAGCATTAATCATTCAGCCTAGGAGCTAAACGAACTAAACATAAACATAACAACATAATGTAACTAATCATGGACCGGTTATCCATGCTCCTTATAATGCACAGGCGGCCACATAAGTTCTGTGCCTCGTCGTGATCTTATGTGTGAAGTAAAATAGTATGCATGAATTGCGAGGGTGGTTTCGGTTAATTATTAGTCGACTACGCAGATGAGTTAAGGGGAGATTTCCACTTGAGGGAATATTTGTTAGACCCCTTTCTCCCTCATGTTTAGCCAGATTGCTTTTCCAGATTTTAAGACGTTCGCCCCATTAGTTTGGCGATTTTAAGAAGATTCACCCCATATATGTCAATTTTAAGACTTTTGTGCCATTTAGGTGTCGATTTTTTCCTGGCGAGCGAAAGCGAGCCTGTAATTTAAGAGGAACCGGCCTTCGGCCGGAACGTTTTTCTACCGAAAAATGTACACATTTATCCTGAAAGGGGGTCAAGGGGATGTAATTTTAAGCTTGATGGATGTCTAGGTAACACACTAAAAACCTCCCCTTAACCACTGCATAAGAAACTACACTCTTAATTCAGTCAAACGCATTATATTCCCATGTATAAGATCACGTAGAGGAACAGAACTTAACCCTTTCACGCTTATGACGCGATGTTGAGCCTATTAGGGATACTTTAAAGCCTTTGTTACCATCAGGGGTATTTAGAAACCTTTAGTTTAGTTACTTCAACCTATGCAGTTGTCTTTGAGTTAGCTGTGGGAAGAAAACTAATTTTGGAGAGGTAATTATAAGAGTGAGAGAACTCTATTTCTCATTGATAATCTAGCAACCTCTGCGTCATAAATGCGTGAAAGGGTTAAGTGGCCAACTGTACCTTACCTGATGATATTACTGTACCATAAAAGTGGGCAGCATATAACCACCATGAACCGGTCCAATATTTAGCATAACCATTACATTTTCAGGGGATGTCAGCCAAATAGAAAATGCGAGCCATAAATAAAGATATGCATAATTAACAGACATATGAACAAATAAACGAGCCAATAATTTAAACTACCTGTGACCAAATGAAAGGGAGAGTTACAAATAGAAATGACGACAGGTTTTATTAAACCAATATATTAAACATTTACTAATAAAGAATTAACTAAGCAATCATCCCTTCTATTGGTTTTGAATAATTGAAGTATATAAAGTAATAACGGTAAGAAATGAAGAGTACTTTTGAAATATTGCTATTGAGTAAATAGTTATATGCCAGATAACAGTAAATCATTGAACCCGCAATGAATATGTTAATAAAATAGATACATACCCGGTATGTAGTAAAAGCTCAACACATAAAGATGCCTTTAAATTATTGAAGTACATAACTTAACCTAGTGATTTAACCTATAAAAGCTCATTATTGAACCATGAAAATCAAACAAAGAGACAAATTGTGAGGGCATACCAGTAAAAAAAAAAAAAAAAAAAAAAAAAAAAAAAATAATAATAATAATAATAATAACAATACTAATAATAATAAATAAGTAAGTGTAAAACTGGCAACGAGTTGTTGACAAAAACAATACAAATTGTCGTACAGAAAACACATCCAAACATATATAAATTATACCATGTTAGTGAGACATTTAAACCTGAAAATATACATAAGCCTTACTGTATATATTTCGAGACATATCAGACTATTACGGAAACACAGAAATATGTAACTCAATCATCAAAAACTAAAACAATAACTGCTTAACCCTTTCTGTATTCTATGACGAATTTCCTTCCTTCATTCTGACTATGATGAGACGATATTATTAAGCTTAAGAAGGGCCTGTGAGATACATATAACTCTTTTGATTCCTAGTGATCCTTCCTAAGCTGAATGATTAGCCTACTAGAAGTCCTCCGTAAACCGAATGATTCCAAGAAAACCAAGGGGTCCTTTCTAAACTGAGCAAAATCGTCTAATAATAGCCAGATTAAATGTACAATAGTGTCATATTACTGATAGGGTTACAATGGAAGTATATCATAGTGCGCAATAAACCCTTAAAGTACCGGCGACGTCTTTTTTTCGGCAGCCTTTAGACGACTTTATGACGCTTAGGAAGGATATATGGTAGCTAAGACAGTTGTTGTTGTTGTTGCTGTTCCCTAAGCTGCCTGGCCGAACAGCCCCAAGGCCCCGAGCAAGGCGAAGGCCATAACCGAGCGCCCCCACAGAATCCTCCCTGCCGAGCACAATAAAGCCTGGGTGACCGAAGCCACTCCATGGCAGGGAGCTGAGGAGGGCGCGGAAACGCCCGGGAAAAAGCTAAGAAAAGCTAAGACAGTTAACCGAGGTAGTCTTTAGATTGGTAGACGTCCCCTGTAAGCTGAATACAATCGTCAAATAGCTGCCAGAATATAATGGAAAGGACGTGTCACCGGTGCAGAAAGGGTCAAAGGTCAAAGTATAAAGACTCTCGGGGTACTCACGTGGGTCTTGAGGTTGAGTGGCAGGTCGACTTCACACTTAACAGCTGTCTCCATGGCCGACAGCATCCTCACACCTGCAAGAGCATTGCAACACTATTAAAAGGAGGTTATTATATTTTATATTTATATTTTCTTATCATTACATATTTTCTTCTAGTTTGCTCCCTAAACCTCCAAACCTCTATAACAAAAAATAAACAAATAAATAAAAAAAGCATCCTCACGCCTGGAACAGTCACCCAGGGTCAAGAGAATTGCAACACTTTATCTTATAATTTTATATTTGCTTCTAGTTTGCTCCCTAAACCTCTATCAATCATAAACAATTATACACGGTACACCCCCAAGAGCATCCTCACACCTAGAACAGTCACCCAGGGTCAAGAGAAAGGCAACACTATTTGGGTACACAGGTGATTATATTTTCTATTTTATTTCTTATCATTATAAACTTTCTTCTAGTTTGCTCCCTAAACCTCTATCAAGCATACAACAAATAATAACAAAACAAGAGCATCCTCACACCTTGAACAATCACCCAGGATCAACATTACTGCAACACTACACATATTTAACCATTCAACATTTTAACTTTGAGACAGTTTAAGGGAAAGTAATTGTGTTTTTCTGAACCCCCTTCTTCCTCATGATTTACCCCGTCAGTTTTCAAATCTTAAGACTTTTGCCCATTACTTTCAATGTTAAGACTTTTGGTGCTATTTAGGTGTCGATTTTTTCCTGGCTACCGATAGCGAGCCTCTAATATAGGAGGAAACGGCCTTCGGCCGTAACATTGTTCTACCAAAAACAAATTACACATTTATCTTGAAGGTGGTCTTTCGAATATTCTTTAAAGCTTATTAGAGGTTTAGGGAGAAAAAAAAAAAAAAAAAAAAAAAAAAAAAAAAAAAAATATATATATATATATATATATATATATATATATATATATATATATATATATATATATATATATATATATATACTGCATACCGGTAATACTAAATAATAAATATAATACCGTCCCCTTAAAAACGGCTTACATAAATTCATACAGAGACGTTTACAAACACACATACAAAGATGCATCCATACATATACACTTATATACATACATATATATATGAAAGGGACAATCAATCAATTTGTTACCACACGTTCTGGTAACAAGGAGGGTCACTGATCAAGTACCAGGAGGTGAGGAAGTGAGCTGTACAGTAGTTGGTGAAGGAGTAGGGGCATTATAGTCCAACATGGTTGACGATTCTTTCAGGAGAGTACCTTGTGTTGTGGACAAAAACATACAGACAATACAATGACAGACATGATGTAAGGAAAGAAATAAACAATCTACTTTATTCTGCATGGGACTCTACAAATTCCATCAACACCAAGATCCTAAATACTGCTACGCATCTCTGCCTTATGGAGATATATCTACTGTATGTGCAGTCCATACAAAATGTAGTTTCTGTTTACCGGTACTTGCTTTACAACATGAATGACAACAAAATGTCATTTAAAAAACACTGTACACCTTGTTGCATGTTGGTAGCCCTGCAAGGTATGACGATGTATAACAGACAATTATTTTAGGTAGTCTTCAACATTTTTAAGCATCTCTCTCTCTGTGGGAATTAAGACACAAATGCAGAGCCGGGACCCAGTTTATACTTCCTGAAGAAGCCTTACTGGCGAAACGTTGAATCCATCCCTCCCTCCCTCCCTCCCTCCCTCCCTCCCCCTCCCTCTCCCTCTCTCTCTCTGACCACTGGGTATAATATTTGTGACTGGAGGGGTAAAGATACCCCCAAATACAATGAAGCTAATAAGTCGCATCCCACCTCCATTATTTCAACTTTGGTTAAGTTTCTAGCGAAACATGGAAAGCATCAAATACAGTAAAATTGCAAATACTTAAAAGGCTTTCTAGATACATAACTTCATCTTCAAATTGCACAGTTCCTCATCTACAGTAGGCTATCTTCGATCTATTGAATGCGGTTGTACAGTCGCCGTAATAAGTGATTTCTCGGCACCCATTATGTTTTGATCAATAATTGGTATCAGCAATATTTACACAGGACTTCTTCTTTTGGAGTGAGATATACTAACATGTTCCTACACTTACCCACCCTATTCAACATCTGACAGACATTAGTACAGCCCAGAGCGAGCCAAGCGTTATGATAGCTGCGACATGACTTATTAGGCCGACTGTACATTACTCACCCGTAATAGAACTGCCACCTCCGCATAAGGTCCGGCCTGGATCCCTTGGTGTACAGTGAGATATTTACCGGTTATCTATGTACATGTCATTACACATTCATAGGTTGTTTTCCATTACAGTGGGGCTTGATATTACATCCATTTCTCCAAGTAATGGGTTCGGCCGTCTGCAGCGGGTGGACACAATGGCCAGCCACCCTCAGAAGGTCATCACCTACATTTGGCCAATATGTTGCCAGGACAGGAGGTACAAGCACAATAATAGGGATCTCCACTATGTGTTAACGTGTGAGAACAGAAAAGGTTGTACTGCAATATCCACGCTTGATGTCTGCTGCCACAAGGAATAGCATAATTTCTCGTGACAGAGTTAGTGAAATTAATCAATTAGATTCGACAAACTAATAGCTCGTTAATTAATGGCTTCGATAAACACTTAATTAGTGACCATCGCATCAAAATATATAATACTAATAATAATAATAATAATAATAATAATACAATATGAAGACAATAATGGCATGAAATCAATAATAATGGCGATGCCAAACCGTAGCAACAATATATACCTGAGCAATAACAATACCAGCAAGAACTCCAAATCATCCCTTTGACAACAATAAAACACAAATACGGAGCCAGAACAGCGGACAAAAAAAAAAAAAAATCACCAAATACACCAACACCCAAAAAACCCAGCACACAACCATATTATATTATATTTTATATTTGCCATTCCCTTCCCTATACAGATTTACTGTTATCGGTGTCCATAAGCAGTAGTTTTGCTTTATGCAGTATCTACCTTTATTTATAAGCCAGTTAACATTGATTATGGTCCAGTATACATAGTGTGTTGGCCAATATCCATACATGCACATTCATACCTTTATGTCCCTCCCCAATAATTTTAATGTATATGATCCTGCGCGGAAAATACATTTATGGCACGGCATTTGATGCATTGAACAATACCGCATATTTTCATTGTTTGTTTGTTTACTCTACTTTATATATGAAACTCATTTATCATATGCTGTAGAATTTGTCAATAATAAAATTCAGTTCCTGTAATGTGTTGTATATAAATGCATTCCATTATTTTGTAATTGCCTGTGTTGTGCCCCTCGCTATTATCACTAAAGTGTTGTTGTTGTTGTTGTTGTTGTTGTTGTTGTTGTTGTATATGTCGGTGTACCGGATATTTATTTTCCTTGTATACACCATTTTTGCCGTTGGGTAGTGGCACCACGTTAAGGGGAGATTTCCACCGGAGGGATTTTTTTCTGGACTCCTTTCTCCCTCATGTTTAGCCCCATTGCTTTTCTAATTTTAAGACGTTCGCCCCATTATTTTGAAGATTTTAAGAACTTTCAACCCATTTCTGTCAATTTTATGACCTTTCGTGCCATTTAGGTGTCGATTTTATCCTGGCGAGCGATAGCGAGCCTGTAATTTAAGAGGAACCGGCTTTCAGCCGGGACATTTTTCTACCGAAAAATGTACAAATGTATCTTGAAAGGGGCTCAAGGGGGTGTAATCTTAAGCTTGAAGGATATCTAGGGACCAAACTAAAAACCTCCCCTTAATAACACCGAATGTGTCCTGCAATAATAGCCCAAAGAATCAGAGCATCAGCCGAAAGAAAACAAACCATTTGACAGAGTATTTATACGTGTTACTATAACCAGTCAATTGTCATAATTGGACATTTCAGGTAAAAAGTAGAATTAAAATAGTTCTTTTCGTGCGTGTGACGAACGGCCATTCAAAGTTTCTCTAAGTACTAGCAGTGCTTATTTCGCTTTGCTAACATGGACACAAATGACAACAAAAATGTTACGGCGATATAAAAGACACAAGCCGAATGTTTGTATTTCTTTTGATAAACCAGTGTAGTGACCGGAATGCCCAGACAAGGGGTCACTTGCACTTATAACATTAAGGGAGCCCACCTCGCATTTTGTTCTCTTTCTCTCCATCTCTCTTTGGCTTGTATCCATTCGGCCCCATTCAGCCTACTGTTTTAAGACGCTTACCCACATCCAGGTGTCACTATTTTCCTGGCGAGCGGTAGCGAGCCAGCATGTATATTTTTATTTTTTGACAGCAAGCTAAATTTGTACATTTTTCAATAAAAAAATGTCTCCGGCGTAGCTGGATTTCTCTATACAATGCTGGCTCGCTATCGCTCGCCAGGAAGAAATCGACACCTGTATGTGGATAAACGTCTTAAAACAGTTGGCTGAATGGGGCCGAAGGGATACAATCCAGAGAAAGAGTGAAAAGGAGAGAAAGATAAAACAAGCAGGTGACCCCCCTTAAATACAACCAAGTTAACAAAGTATAACATAAAAATATCTACCATTATTACAGATGACAAAGTATAACATAACAATATCTACCATTATTACAGATGACAAACTATGACATAACAATATCTACCATTATTACAGATGACAAAGTATAACATAACAATATCTACCATTATTACAGATGACAAAGTATAACATAACAATATCTACCCTTATTACAGATGACAAAGTATAACATAACAATATCTACCATTATTACAGATGACAAAGTATAACATAACAATATCTACCATTATTACAGATGACAAAGTATAACATAACAATATCTACCATTATTACAGATGACAAAGTATAACATAACAATATCTACCATTATTACAGATGACAAAGTATAACATAACAATATCTACCATTATTACAGATGACAAAGTATAACATAACAATATCTACCATTATACAGATGACAAAGTATAACATAACAATATCTACCATTATTACAGATGACAAAGTATAACATAACAATATCTACCATTATTACAGATGACAAAGTATAACATAACAATACCTACCATTATTACAGATGACAAAGTATAACATAACAATATCTACCATTATTACAGATGACAAAGGCCACTGTGGACATTGGAAGTCAAATGACAAATGTTTAGAATATAACACACCATATTGTTGTACCTAAACAAGAACCTGGCCTATCACAATTTAACTTTATCTTATATACAACAAGTACGGTCGCGCTAATAAGTCAAAATCACATACTTGGTGCCGAGACATCACTTATTAGCAGCAAGTACATAAATGTATTATCAACTACAAAAGCTGCTATTATACGACCGTCTTTATCCTCATGGTTTATCATCAACACTAGTCTGCTAGCTTATGAGGGTTTTTTGTCTTCTTCTTTAATATTTGTTATCAGCTGAACTCTGATATCTTCAGTCTAGTTTCCGATACCATAGCGGTCCAATACATTCCAGTAATATTGCCGGACATTTCTGACCATTGCAAATTGAGGATAAAAACTCTCATAGTATATTCCCATTCACACAAAGTACACACATACACACAAACACGATTTGGGCTTGTCTCCTTTCACGTTGTAGCCTCTGTTAACCTAGCAGATAATAGGTACAGGTCGTAATTCGAGGAGTTGTGACCTCGCTGCCCGGGTGTGTGGTGTGTGAAAAAAGGTCTCAGCCTTACCCATAGATCGGACAATATGAGCTCTAAGATCTCTTCCGGGCTTGCGAGAGATCTTCAAGGATCCTCAAGATCGTGGGCAAATGACACACACACTCAGTGCGCGCGCACACCCACCCACCCACCCATAGTCTCTCTCTCTCTCTCTCTCTCTCTCTCTCTCTCTCTCTCTCTCTCTCTCTCACACACACACACACACACACACACACACACACACACACACACACACACACACAAACCTATTAACTCACAGTTAAACACACTCACACAGAGTTACACACAACCACTCACAGTTACACACGCACAAACCCACAGTTACACAAACACACACAATCACAGTACAGAGCCACATACATACATACACAATACAAACAGGATAACAGGTGTACACAATACCTATACTACGTAACACTAACTAACACACAGGGTCAACACCGACACACAGTAACTACAAACAGCTCTAAATAGTGTCATGAGGGACCAGACAAACTACCATGGCCACACATTATATCCTACTGTACAGCTAGAGTCATTAGTTCGTGGACACCCTAGCTCAGAAACTATGTACAGTACAGTACTTGGAAGATAAAGTCCTTTATATTGACACCTTTAACCTTTGGCCTTTGACTTCCTTCGTATGATTTAAGGGAGCCCACCTAGCTTTTTTGTTTATCTTTCTCTCCTTTTCTCTCTTTTCCTGGCTTGTATCCATTCGGCCCCATTCAGCTTACTGTTTTAAGACGTTTACCCCTATCCAGGTGTCAATATTTTCCTGGCGAGCGGTAGCGAGCCAGCATATATATATATATATATATTGTTTTGACAGCAAGCTAAATTTGTAAATTTTTCGATAGAAAAATGTCTCCAGCGAAGCCGGATTTCTCCATACAATGCTGGCTCGCTATCGCTCCCCAGGAAGAAATCGACACCTGGATGGGGATAAACGTCTTAAAACAGTTGGCTGAATGGGGCCGCCGAATGGATACAAGCCAGGGAAAGAGAGAAAAGGGGAGAAAGATAAAAAAAAGCCGGTAAGAACATGTGCTTCTCATTGGAAGACGCGAGACTTTTCATATAAGTTGTCTCGGAATTATTAAGGGGAGATTTCCACTTGAGGGACTTTTTTCTTGACCCCTTTCTCCCTCATGTCTAGCCCCATTGCTTTTGAGATTTTAAGACGTTTGCCCCATTAGTTTGGTGATTTTTAAGAATTTCCGCCCCATTCTGTCAATTTTAAGACCTTTCGTGCCATTTAGGTGTCGATTTTATCCTGGCGAGCGATAGCGAGCCTGTAATTTAAAAGTAATCGGCCTTCGGCCGGGACATTTTTCTACCGAAAAATGTACAAATTTATCTTGAAAGGGGGTCAAGGGGGTGAAATTTTAAGATTGCTGGAGGAGTAGGAAACAAACTAGAAACCTCCCCTTAAACCAGGTGTAGATCTCTACAGAATTCTTATCAGTAGGCATAATTAACAATAACAAAGTGTGTATATAATGATACAACTCTAATGAAGTGACCATGATGGTATTTAAATAAGTTAATTTACATAATATTAAGGAGGGTTTGGAGTGATATGGCATCGAAGGTTTATAGATCTTATTGAATTCTCTCTCTCTCTCTCTCTCTCTCCTAGTATACGAACATAATTATAGAATGGCCTGTTTTAAATATACTTCCTGAAAGATGTAAGAATATGTAAATTTGAAGTCATTTGATTTTGCCCCGTCTCTCCCTCCCCCCCCCCCCCCCCCCCCCCCCACACACACACACACTAACCACCATCACCAACCACATTATCGCCAGCTAAGGATGTTAAGGGGAGATGGGCCGTGGTCTATTAATTAATTTATTCATTCATTTCTTAGTTTCCTCGCTAGACCTCCATCTAGCTTAAAAAAAAAACACCCCCTAGACCCCCCTTCAAGATAAATTTGTAAATTTTTCGGTAGAAAAATGTCCCGGCTGAAGGCCGGCTTCTCTTAAAATTTCAGGCTCATTGTCGCTCGCCAGGAAAATAATTGACACCTAAATGGGTCGAAAGGTCTTAAAATCGCCAACCTAATGGACTGAACATCTTATAATCTCCAAACAAAAGGGTCTTAACACGAGGGAGAAAGGGGACCAGAAAAACGGCCCATCTGCCCTTAAGGGGGTAGTAGTTATATATTTGTTGGTCTATTTATATATATATATATATATATATGAAAGGTCTTCATATTGACAAAGGAATAGGGCGATAGGTCTTAGAATGGCCAAACTAATGGAGGAAACGTCTTAATATCTCGAAGCTAATGAGACTAAACATGAGGGAGAAAGGGCAACTACCTCCCCCTTAATCCGGATGTGCACGTATGCTAATCGTCCGGTAATTATCAAGACATTAAATCAGGTCCCCAGCCAAATGTGCAACAAGTGACCCGATTCTGTTCACTCCCTCACACACACTCTCTCTCTCTCTCTCTCTCTCAAGATTCACTACGTTAATTTCTCATTTGTATCTGTCAATTACATTATTTCAGCTACGAGTCGAGGTGAGAGACGACATCCAAGCCCTACAGTAAAAAAGAAAGGTGTTATACAGGCAGGAGTTGCCTGAAATTGGAAAGACAGCTCAATGCAGACAATAAATTAGATAGCAAGAAAATTTGCATAAAGAAGATTAACAAAATGCTGTTTAAAACAATTAAGAACGTGATTAAATTAATCAAGGAGTAGGAAGAGGCAAACCAAGATTCTAATTAAGACAGTAAAGACGATTCTTAAAATATAGTAATAATATTGTTCGTTTACAAAATCGCCTGGATACTACAATATGAAGGCTAAATGAACCCATTGAAAAACTGGAATAGATAGTAAATCACCTGCTAAAACCATCAAGAGGAAGGTTAAGATAGTCAATGGTCAGGTTTAGATAGTCAACAGGATGGTTAAGACAATGAAGTGAATGCATGAGGTGGTGAAGTAGGTCCCTAAGGCGGGTGAGAGGTGGGGAGGAGCCTCAGGTGGGAGGGGGTACCAGGTGAGAGAGAGTGAGTAGTCCCAAGTGAGGGGGAGGAGGTGATAGGGGAGAGGGGCTGCCAGGTGAGAGGAGAGAGGGAGTGCCAGGTGAGAGGGGAAAGGGGGTGCCAGGTGAGAGGAGAGAGGGAGTGCCAGGTGAGAGGGGAGAGGGGCTGCCAGGTGAGAGGAGAGAGGGAGTGCCAGGTGAGAGGGGAGAGGGGGTGCCAGGTGAGAGGAGAGAGGGAGTGCCAGGTGAGAGGGGAGAGGGGGTGCCAGGTGAGAGGAGAGAGGGAGTGCCAGGTGAGAGGGGAGAGGGGCTGCCAGGTGAGAGGAGAGAGGGAGTGCCAGGTGAGAGGAGAGAGGGAGTGCCAGGTGAGAGGGGAGAGGGGGTGCCAGGTGAGAGGGGAGAGGGGGTGCCAGGTGAGAGGAGAGAGGGAGTGCCAGGTGAGAGGAGAGAGGGAGTGCCAGGTGAGAGGAGAGAGGGAGTGCCAGGTGAGAGGGGAGAGGGAGTGCCAGGGGAGAGGGGGTGCCAGGTGAGAGGAGAGAGGGAGTGCCAGGAGAGAGGGAGTGCCAGGTGAGAGGGGAGAGGGGGTGCCAGGTGAGAGGAGAGAGGGGGTGAGAGGGGAGAGGAGGTGCCAGGTGAGAGGGGAGTGCCAGGTGAGGGGGGAGAGGGGGTGCCAAGTGAGAGGGGGAAGGATGTGCCAGGGGAGAGTGGAGAGGAGGTGAATGGTGAGATGGGAGGGTTGAAAGATGAGAGGGTAGAGGGGGTGCCAGGTGAGAGTAAGGGGGGAGAGCGGGTGTCATTTGCGTGGGGGGAGGAGGTGTCAGGTTAGAGAGAAGTGGGGATGTCAAATGGGAGGGGGGTAGGGAGTGAGAGGGGAGATGGGGTGCCAGATGAGAGGATAAGGGGAGTCAGGTACGAGAGGGGAGAGAGGGTGTGCCAAGTGAGAGAGGAAGGTGCCAGTTGAGTCCTTGTGTCAGTAATAGTGCCTGGACCGTCCTCGCTGCTTGTGTCTTGGCATACCTCACACCACATTATCTCATGGGGCAGGAAGGGGGAGGAGGAGGGTAATTGGGAGTAACACACTGGCTCACTTGTACGTAGAATAGAGTAGCCAATTCGTACGCTGTGCTTCAATTAGCATGCAAAATCAATACAATATGCCCACAGACATACAGCATATAATATCAAGTTAATTACAATTGTTTGTGTCAAATGGTGCATTATCTTATATCATCTATTTGTATTCTAAGTTTCAAAATATAGACCACTGCTTACGAGTTGGTTAGTCTAACCTACTCCTCTATATCTTATATATGGATGGAGCACAGTGACCACCGCATTGGTTGTCACACTGAACTATTAACTGTCGAAACCGATTCCTATAAAAATGTCTAACACAAAATGATGATGTTCTTACAGATTGGACACACACATACAATACGTGCCAGTACTAACATAATATACTGTGTATGTATGCAGTCACACCTATATGATTGTATAACCACCTAGAATTGTAAGTGGTACAAATTTTACGGAATTATTCTGATATGATAATTGAATATTTTGAAATGTTTCCACAAGCAATGTAGATCGAGCCAATGTTTCCCTTAATTAATGCTCACCGTCCAAGGTCATCACACAACAGTGTACCAGGTACGTGCGTAAGCGATTGTGCAGATGCATATGCAACATCGTGTAAACACACAAGAAGTTATGCCTTATGCGTACACCTTATCCTGCACGAATTAAGAGAAAGAACACAAAACACACAAACACAACACATACGGTACACAATATACTAAAGCGCACACACACACACACACACACACACACACACACACACACACACAGTACCACATATAATTTTGCCTATGCTAGCAGCTCGCTGATTTTGCATTACGTCGGCATTATGGCAATTGCGTTGTGCTTTCCCTGCTTTTAAGGGAACCCACCTCGCTTTTTGTTTTGTCTTTCTCTCCCTCTCTCATTGGCTTGTATCCATTCGGCCCCATTCAGCCTACTGGTCTAAGACGGTTATCCCCATCCAGGTGTCAATATTTTCCTGGCGAGCGGTAGCGAGCCAACATATACAGTATATATTTTTGTTTTGACAGCAAGCTAAATTTGTACATTTTTCGATAGAAAAATGTCTCCGGCGAAGCCGGATTTCTCCATATAATGCTGGCTCGCTATCGCTCGTCAGGTAAAAATCGACACCTGCATGGAGATACACGTCTTAAAACAGTAGGCTGAATGGGGTCGAATGGATACAAGCCTAAGAGAGAGGGAGAGAAAGAGAAAAAAAGCGAGGTGGGCTCCCTTAAAACATTCACTGCGGGGGGGCAAATGCTAATATTATGTCTGGCTATATCTGAAAACTATATGTGTAGTTGTTGTTATTAAAAAAAAAATGAAAAATAAGAAAAAAAAATAGGAAAAGTGGAGATCGTGCCTGAGTAAATAGATAGATAACATGAATATACTTTGGTGTGGTATCATTGTCCTTGCTTATAACATCATGGTCCCTTTGTTTACATCTCCTGTGTAGGTATTTGTGTCAGTCATATTTACTTGCGAGGGGAAATATTAAGGGGGGGGGGGGACCTGGCTTTAGTTTGATCTTTCTCTCCTGTTCTCTCTTTCCCTGGCTTGTATCCATTCGGCCTCATTCAGCCAACTGTTTTAAGAGGTTTATCCCCATCCAGGTGTCGATTTCTTCCTGGCGAGCGATAGCGAGCCAGCATTGTTTGGAGAAATCCGGCTTTGCCGGAGAAATTTTTCTATCGAAAAATGTACAAATTTAGCTTGCTGTCAAAAAAAATATATATATGCTGGCTCGCTATCACTCGCCAGGATAATATTGACACCTGGATGGGGGTAAACGTCTTAAAACAGTAGGCTGAATGGGGCCGAATATATACAAGCCAAAGAGAGAGGGAGGGAAACAGAAAAAAAGCGAGGTGGGCTCCCTTAAGAGTGAGTAAGTGGTTCTTGTTTAGCCTATTTGAGAGCATTGAACCAAAGTATGTGTATGTTTGTACATGGTAATAAATAGGAGTGTGTTGATGCGGTAGTGATGTGCTGGTGATTACTCCTTTATGTGCACTTTTTGCGAGCACTCGTATATTCCAGTATTTATAATCTCTCTCTGTCTCTCTTCTTCTTTGCTACCCTTTCCTTCCTCTACCCCTTACTCTCGGTTTAGCTATCTCTACTAGAATTAAGTCCTAACCACCTCGCTGGGATCGTAAGGTCTGTGTGGTCAGTGTATCTATGTAAATCTCTCTCTCTCTCTCTTCTTTGCCATCCTTACATTCCACTATCCCTTACTCTTGGTGTAGCTATCTCTACTAGAATTAATTCCTGACCACCTCGCTGGGATCGTAAAGTCTGTGTGGTCAGTACATCTATGTAAATCTCTCTCTCTCTCTCTCTCTTCCCCCTCGCGGCGGATCGCTCTTCATGATCACACCGCCATGCATATACGGTCGCGCTAATAAGTCATGTCCCAGCTGTCATTACGTTTGGCTTGCTCTGTGCTGTATTAATGTCTGTCAGATGTTGAATAGGGTGGATAAGTGTAGGAACGTGTTTGTATATTTCACTCGATATGAAGAAATGAAGCTTAGATATTGCTGATACCAGTTATTGATCAAAACATGCTTGGTGCCGAGACTTTTTTTTTTTTCCTGTGCGGTTTTTTTTTTCTTCTGTACGTTCGCGGAATCTAGCATGTACATGATCTCTTATATGCACAAGGTGATTAATCAAGGGTGTGGGTGTTATTGTATAAGTGTGTGCACTGATCAGTTATTGTTTGAGAGAGATATATATATTTTTTTTTTTCTGATTGTATTCGTTTCTGCACGGGCCAGTTAGCGAAATGCTGTAGTGTGTACATGTGCATATTGCATGGTAAAGCGAGAGAGAGAGAGAGAGAGAGAGAGAGAGAGAGAGAGAGAGAGAGAGAGAGAGAGAGAGAGAGAGAGAGAGAGAAAACCCCAAGTACAAAATAAAAACTCTATTGTACAACCGTAAGTAAAGTGTGTTATCTGGGAGCAGTTGTGAGCGAGCGTTGTTGATTGTAATGGTTGTTGTTTACACACGACGACCCAGGCACCAGGTTTATGAGTGCATGATTGTACACATGCACAGTATATGTACATGAATGTGTGTGTGTGTGTGTGTGTGTGTGTGTGTGTGTGTGTGTGTGTGTGTGTGTGTGTGTGTACTTACTCTAGTTGTACTTACTCTAGTTGTATTGCGGGAGTGAGCATGCTCGTTATTTCCCGCATCATCCTTATGTGTAGTGTATCGTTGGAATGGCTGTGGATGTGTGTGTAGTCTGTATTTTTAGCCAATTGGCGACATCGGAAACGAAGGCTTAGGGTGGATCTGTATGGTACCATTCTCACTATAGACGGTACCGTCTCGCCCGAAGCCTTAGGTAGCCATCAGCTTAGGTGAACCATATGATACCCATCTCGCCTTGTACCATTTTTGCCAACCCCAGATGGGACGTCACAACGTCGTCCCCCTTATTCCAGGTACCTATTTACATCTAGGTGAACTGAGGGTAACACATGAAAGGAGACAAGCCCAATTTGTCTCCGCCCGGCCGGGAATTGAACCCCAGACCCCTCGTGTGTGAGACGAGAGCTCTACCTACTAGGCTACGGGCTGTGTGTGTGTGTGTGTGTGTGTGTGTGTGTGTGTGTGTGTGTGTGTGTGTGTTACTCAGTTACTTGTTCGTCAAGGGGGATCCCCCCAATGCGAGCTAAACTCATTTTTATCGCGGCCCTCCGTAAGGCTGGGAATGTATTGCGTGAAAATGCATGTTAAGCAGTGTTTTATGTACTGTTGGAAGGGCTTGTGGATGTGGTGTGTATTTCTGTATTTTAGGCCAATTGGCGACAACTGAAAACGAAGGCTTAGGGTTGGATCTGTATTGGTACCATTCTCACTATAAGAACGGTACCGTGTCTCCAGGCCCGAAGGCTTTGGTAGCCCTCAAGCTTTAGGTGAAACCATATGAATACCCATCCCAGCCATTCTCGCCTTGTAAACCATTTTTGCCAACCCCAGATGGGACGTCACAAACGTCGTCCACTTATTCCAGGTTACCTATTTACAGCTAGCGTGAACTGAGGCTAACCACCACCTGAAAAGGAGGCCAAGCCCAATTTGGTCTCCGCCCGGCGGGGGATTGAACACCCCCGACCGGCCCCTCGTGTGTGAGACGAGAGCTCTACCTACTAGGCCCTATACGGGCTGTGTGCTGTGTTTGTGTGTGTGTTTGTGTGTGTGTGTGTGTGTGTGTGGTGTTGTGTGTGTGTGGGGGGTGTGGACCACGCTGGTGGATGTTGTTTAAAGGTACAAAATTGATGAAATATGTTGGTTTGCAGGTACCAATTATTGATCATTGATGGTTTAGGGCGACAGTTTAAGTGTACACACCTCTTCAAAATACGTTGAAATGGAGTGTTTTCGGTTAGGTTAGGTAGGTTAGGTTAGGATAAGTTTGGTCTAGATAGTTATATTTAGGTTAAAAAAAAAGAAAAAAAAAAAATCGAAAAATGGGGTACTTGTAAGCAGTGCAAATTAACGTGTGTACCGATAAACACACACCACCGGCTTTGGGGGTTGTGTTTTATGAGTCTAGTGTGCTATCGGTTGTTGTGCTTTCGAATGTGCATGTTGGGAGGGAGAGCGTGTGTACAGTATATCAGCGATAATTATATCCAGCAATTTTATAACCCAGCGGGAAAAAAAATACAAAAAATTAAACGGCCAGTATTTTATTGTACATGTCATTCATCAAGTGTTGCCAACTGAAAAGCTACTCTCCCAATGTTGCCAATTACTGCAGCCATGACAGAAGCACACAATGAATTTCATACAACAGAAACACATCCCTCGAGGTATTACAAAAATCGTAACAAATCTGCCCCCACCCCCCCACTGTCCCATATCATGGTATATTTCACCCCGACCATGATGATATTATAATTATATATATATATATATATATATATATATATATATATATATAATATATCCTTATTGGGCAAATATGTATTAAATATTATTTAGTCAAATATCGATTATAACGCGCACAGATGGGATACATAACCTCTCCACCAACCATGTAATAGTGCCATTGAACAAACAGGTAGATCCATAAAACATTGATTCTCATGTGCATTGATGAATCCACGCATGCAGAGGGGGATCTGCCACTGAACCATAGTCCCACCCCATAACAAATTTAGAGGTGGAAGAGCTATTTTGTAACATGGATCCGCATATGTATTCAGTACAGTCGCGCTAATAAGTTATATCTCGGCACCAAGTATGTTTTGATCAATAATTGGTATTGGCAATATCTATGCTTAATTTTTTACATATCTAGTGATATATAAACAATACACCATGTTCCTACACTTACCCACCCTATTCAACATCTTACAGACATTATTACAGCACAGAGCAAGCCAAACACGTAATGCCAGCTGGGACATGACTTATTAGCGCGACCGTACATGTAATTATACATATGGATTACCAGATGCACAAACGGACTATCTAATGTGTACACAGACGTATAATGCACACATTGAAAGAAAATGCAGACCCATTAACCCCTGGAATATCATGACGCGTTTTGACAGGTTGTTCTGGTTTATTTTTCGACGATTTTATACAGCTTGGGAAGGATCTACGAGGAATAAAAGGGTAAAAACTGTCTCAATTAACTGTCTTCTATATACCGTTCCAAATCTTAATCAAATCGTCTAATGGCAGCCAAAAAAAAAAAAAAAGCCAAAACGCGTCATAATCCTCAAGGGGTTAAATATACAGAGATACTCTCACGTCGACAGAGGAACCCCCATATAAACAAACTGAACCCACAAGGACAGACATGTTTCCAAATGCACAGGAGAGTTCTCAATAATTGCACAGACTATTGCCACGCATGTGCTGGATTTAGATGCATGATAAACTTATGAAGTGTCTCAAAATATCTTCTACTCTGGAAAGCATCACAACAGCACACCGACACACCCACAAAAAAAATGGGAAGGACACAAGACAAATGCGTGAAATAATTAGAAAAATGCCCCCCCTGACAAGAGAAATAGAAGCATGCTGTAAATAAAAAACCCTACCTCGCGAAATGCCGCTGGTTTCGGGCATGCCCCAACAATTTCCTTTGTCGGGGGGACATGAGGACTGGAGGTGTACATCGGGGTCATATTTAAAAAAAAAAAAACTACAAACAAAAATATGGATTCAATAGTTTGTGGGTATTTGAATATATGAAAAATAACAACATAAGTAGGTGGGGGTATTGGGTACATTAATAAGGACAACGCTAATATCAATATGGAGGACAGGGTGACTTTGATACAAATACATGGCGACGTTAATACGGGAGACAACGGGGCCATGAAAACGAGTGGAGGATATCTAGGTATAAAATGGGCATGGAAAACAAATATATATAATCAAATGAGAAGTGAATATAGCCATTGATATGGAGAGGGTCTTCCAGACTAATGTAGGTGGGGAAATCACTATGAAGGACTGTCACCAATGTAGACTGGGACGTAAGAAATGCTAGGGAACATTAATTTGAATGGAAACATCAAGGCACAGGAGGCAGAAGAGGATATTAATGTAAATATACTGTATATCAAAGAAAATATCAATGTGGAAGTGAATATCAATATCAAAGAATATATCAATGTATTAGAGAGCATCAAAATAAAAGAAAACATTAGTATCAAAGAAAATATCAATGTGGAAGAAAACGTCAAGATCAAAGAAAACATAAATGTGGAAGAAAACGTCGTCAAGATCAAAGAAAATATAAATGTGGAAGAGAAAGTCAAGACCAAAGAAAATGTAAATGTGGAAGAACACGTCAAGATCAAAGAAAATGTAAATGTGGAAGGGAGTATCAACAAAACCACAAAAATCAATGTGGAAGGGAGCATCAATAGCAAATACAATACCACTATAAAAGGCATCACCAATATCAAAGAGGACACCGGCCAATGAGGGTGGAACATGCAGTAATAAGGGGATCCCACCGAACTCCAAAAACACAGGTATATAGGCGGAAGTTACGAGGCAGCGGAAGAAGTGTCCACCACCCACGACGGGTGGTGGACACGGGAGGGACAGGTAGGATGACCAGGTGTGGGTGAAAGAAAGAAAGAGAGAGAGTGTGTGTGTGTGTGTGTGTGTGTGTGTGTGTGTGTGTGTGTGTGTGTGTGTGTTACTCAGTTACTTGTTCGTCAAGGGGAATCCACGCAATGCGAGCTAAGCTCATTATTATCCGCGCGCGCCTTCCTTACTGTGGGAATGTATTGCCGGTCGAAATGCATGTTAAGTGTTTTATGTACTGTTGGAATGTGCTGTGTATGTATGTGAGTCTGTATTTTAGGCCAATTGGCGGACCATCGGAAACGAAGGCTTAGGGTGGATCGGTATGGTCCACATTCTCACTATAGAAAGTACGGAACCGTCTCCAGCCCGAAGGCTTAGGTAGCCATCAGCTTTGGTGAAAACCATATGATACCCATCTCGCCTTGTAACCAATATTTGCCAACCCCAAGATGGGACGTCACAAACTGTCGTCCACTTATTCCAGGTACCATATTTACAGCTAGGTGAACTGAGGCTAACCACATGAAAAGGAGACAAGCCCCATTTGTCTCCGCCCGGCAGGGTAGTGCAACCCCGACCCCTCGTGTGTGAGACGAGAGCTCTAGACCGACTAGGCGTACGGGGCTGTGTGTGTGTGTGTGTTGTGTATCACGAAGATTATAGAGAAGTGTACCAGTCGTTTTTTTTCTTTGCTATGTGTATGAAGGAGATAAAAGGCAAAGTTGCTAGCAACAAGTGCCCCCTCCCCCCTCAAAAATAAAAATAATATACCATGAAAGAGTGATATAGCCAAATTCAAGATATTTATTAAGTGTTAAAATATCGAGACACACCGAGCTTGAAGTAGTTTAAGTAATCGAATGAGAGACAGAGTGAGGGTGAGAGTTACAGAGTTTACTCGTTTAGTGGAAGAAAGACTGAAAATATCAAATCAGTTCACTCTTGGGTTAGAGAGTTGGGCAGAATACGAGTGAGAATATGTTGAAGAGTGCGGGGTTGTGGCACCTAGTTTTTTTCCGTCAGGGAGGAGGTACATGTATGCACTGAAAAAGCTCTGAATAACAAATGATTATTTATAATTTGGTTAGAAGAGTGAGAGAAAGAAATGCACATTGCGGCGTGGAGTATAAATTTTTAGGGGGAATTAGTAAGAGGAGGTGAGTTGAGACAAAATTATTTTTGATTTACCCTTTCGAGAAGTGGAGCCTTCCCACACATGCGAACAGTACTCGATACATGGGAGCTCAAGTTACCACCCTGTACAGAGCAAGAAGCGTGTTGTCGGTGTGTTGGTTGTGGGGGGGGAAGGGGGGGGGGAGGGGGGGTAAAAATCCACAGACACGGTTGAAACACCTCAATTCTGGGAAGATGTTTTAGCATGAGTGGTCGTACGGTGTTTCCAAAAAAGATCAGAAGAAAAAGAGACACCAAGCAAATTGAGAAAAGACGAAGGATTAATTTGTGTTGTTGAAAAGTGATAGTATTGTGGAAGGTTGTGACGGTTACCTAGATGGAGAAATTGGGTTTTGGAAGCATTGAAAGCACCAAGGTTTTCTCTGCCGCCCTATGTTCTCTCTCATGGTCATGGGCACACAAAATTAGTTCTTTTAATAAGGATGTAGAGCCGCCCCCCTTCCATACAAAAGCGAAAAACTGCATGTACAAAATGCATTCAGCGGTAAAAGTCATAGTATTACCGACGCGCTTCCAAACATTTCCAATTCCAATTTACTAATAAAACCTCCCCTATTTTGCATTAATACAGAGTAAAGAATATGCACGGAAAAACGGGGGTAAAGTGGAGGGGAGCAGGGATATGGAGAGAGTGGGGGAAGAGAAGGAGTGTAGGAAGCGGGGGTGAGGGAGGAAGGTGGTAAGGAGAGAGGTGAGGGCGGTAGAGCGGGAAGAGGACTGAGAGGGGCCGCTTTGTTTTGTGGTGGAGAGAGGGTAGGTATGAGGTGGGTGTTAGGGAGGAAGGTGGGAGAGCGGGTAGAGGAGGAGAGGAGCTGGTGGTGAGGGAGCGAAGGGGTGGGTAGGAGAGAAGGAGGGGGAGAGCGGGTAGAGGAGAGGGGGTGGGGAGGGAGGGTAGGGAGCTGGGGTGAGGGAGGAAGGGGGTGAAGAGAGAGGTAGGGGGAGAGCAGGTAGAGGAGATGGGCTGGGGAGGGAGAGGGACAGAGAGAGAAAGCAGACCATTAATCTATGCACACTCGCACAATAAAAAGGGGTTCCAATATTATGAATTAGGGGACACAATTTGAGCGTTGGCCGACAGAGCGACCGACCGGCGAACAGTCACTGTTGCCTGCATGGCGTCAGGCAGCTATAGGCAGAGAGGGAGGGAGAGGATGCAGGCAGGGAGGCAGGCATACAGGATGGGAGGCAGGCATGCAGCCAGTTAGGCAC
>CM064540.1:5265923-5326232 GCA_032716605.1 Paralithodes platypus
CAAGGAGTAGGAAGAGGCAAACCAAGATTCTAATTACTTAACAGTAAAGACGATTCTTAAAAATATAGTAATAATATTGTTCGTTTAGAAAATCGCCTGGATACTACAATATGAAGGCTAAAATGAACCCATTGAAAAAACTGGAATAGATAGTAAATCACCTGCTAAAACTATCAAGAGGAAGGTTAAGATAGTCAATGGTCAGGTTAGATAGTCACAATGAAGTGAAGTGCATGAGGTGGTGAAGTAGGTCCCTAAGGCGGGTGAGAGGGTGGGGAGGAGCCTCAGGTGGGAGGGGGTGGTACCAGGTGAGAGAGAAGTGAGTAGTCCCCAAGTGAGGGGGAGGAGGTGATAGGGGAAGGGGCTGCCAGGTGAGAGGAGAGAGGGAGTGCCAGGTGAGAGGGGAAAGGGGGTGCCAGGTGAGAGGAGAGAGGGAGTGCCAGGTGAGAGGGGAGAGGGGCTGCCAGGTGAGAGGAGAGAGGGAGTGCCAGGTGAGAGGGGAGAGGGGGGGGTGCCAGGTGAGAGGAGAGAGGGAGTAGTGCAGGTGAGAGGGGAGAGGGGTGCCAGGTGAGAGGAGAGAGGGGGAGTGCCAGGTGAGAGGGGAGAGGGGCTGCCAGGTGAGAGGAGAGAGGGAGTGCCAGGTGAGGGAGAGAGGGAGTGCCAGGTGAGAGGGGAGAGGGGGTGCCAGTGTCAGAGGGGGAGAGGGGGCGCCAGGTGAGAGGAGAGAGGGAGTTGCTTTCGTGCCAGGAGGGAGGGGGTTGTGGAGAGAGGATGGAGAGGGATCAGTGTCACGAATGAGGGGAGAGGGTGGTGCCAAGTGGAGAGGAGAGAGGGGTAAGGGTTGTAGGAGAGAGGGATAATTAGCCTCGCTGGAGGCAGTGGGAGAGGGGAGAGGGGGGCCCGGTGTTGAGAGGAGAGAGGGGCTGCCATGGTTGAGAGGGTTGGAGAGAAGGGGCCAGGTGAGAGGGGAGTGAGAGGGGCGAGCAGGGGGAGAGGGGGTGCCAAGTGAGAGGGGGACGGATGTGCCAGGGAGTGAAAGTCGGAGAGTGGAGAGGAGAGTGAATGGTGAGATGGGGAGGGTTTGAAAGGTGAGAGGGTAGAGGGGGTGCCAGGTTGAGGGAGGGGGGGGAGGGGTGTTGGATGTCATTTGCGTTCGGGGGGGGAGGAGTGGTGTCAGGGTAGAGAGAAGTGGGGAGATGGGTGTCAAATGGTGAGGGGGGTGGGGGGTAGGAGTTGGTAGGCAGTGAGAGGGGAGATGGCCCGGTGTGCCAGATGAGAGGCTTAAGGGGACGGTCAGGTACGGACCCCCCAGAGGGAGGAGAGGGTGTGCCAAGTGAAGAGGAAAGGTGCCAGCTAGTAGTTGAGGTCCTTGTGTAAAGTTAATAGTGCCTGGACCGTCCTGCGCTGCTCTGTGTCTTGGCATACCTCACACCACATTATATCATGGGGCAGGAAGGGGGGAGGAGGAGGGTTAATTGGGGAGTAGTAAACACACTGGCTCACTTGTACGTAGAATAGAGTAGCCAATTCGTACGCTGTGCTTCAATTAGCATGCAAAATCAATACAATATGCCCACAGACATACAGTATATATCAAGTTAGATTACAATTGTTTGTGTCAAATGGTGCATTATCTTATATCATCTAGGCCTATTTGTATTCTAAGTTTCAAAATATAGACCACTGCTTACGAGTTGGTTGGTTAGTCTAACCTACTCTTCTATATCTTATTTATGGATGGAGCACAGTGACCACCGCATTGATTGTCACACTCGACTATTAACTATCGAAACCTATTTCTATATAAATGGATAAAACAAAATTATGTTCTTACAGATTGGACACACACATACAATACGTGCCAGTACTAACATAATATACTGTGTATGTATGCAGTCACACCTATATGATTGTGTAAGGACCTAGAAATTGTGAAAGGGTGGTACAAATTTTACGGAATTATTCTGATATGATAATTGCATATTTTGAAACGGTTGTCCACAAGCAATGTAGATCGAGCCCATGTTTCCCTTAAATTAATGCTCACCGTCCAAGGTCATCACCCAACAGTGTACCAGGTATTCAAGGTACGTGCGTCGTAGCGGATTGTGCAGATGCATATTGCAACATCCGTGTAGTTTAACACACAAGAAGTTATGCCTTATGGAAGTTATGGGTACACCTTATCCTGCACGAATTAAGAGAAAGAACACAAAACACACAAACACAACACATACGGTACACAATACACTAAAGCGCACACACGCACACACACACACACAGACACACACAGTACCACATATAATTTTGCCTATGCTAAAGCTCGGGACTTTGCATTACGTCGGAATTATGGCAATTGCGTTGTGCCTTCCCTGCTTTTAAGGGAACCCACCTCGCTTTTTGTTTTGTCTTTCTCTCCCTCTCTCATTGGCTTGTATCCATTCGGCCCCATTCAGCCTACTGGTCTAAGACGGTTATCCCCATCCAGGTGTCAATATTTTCCTGGCGAGCGGTTTTTTTTTTTAGCGAGCCCAACATATACAGTAATATTTTGTTTTGACAGCAAGCTTAAATTTGTACATTTTTCGATTAGGGAAAAAATTTCTTCCGGCGAAGCCGGATTTCTCCATATAATGCGGCGCTCGCTATCGGCTTCGCCAGGTTTATAAAATCGACACCTGTTGGGGATATATAAGATTTATACTATGAATGAAATAAATAAGATAATAACGTCTTATTAAAAAGGAGGCTGAACCTGAATGGGGTCGAATGGATACAAGCTAAAGAGGAGAGGGAGCGAGCGAGAAAGAGAAAAAAACGCGAGGCTGGGGCAGGGGGATCCCCTTTAAAAACAGTCACTGCGGGGGGGAAAAAGCTCAATATTATGTCTGGATATATCATGAAAATATATATGTGGAGTTGTTGTTGTGTTATTTAAAAAAAAAAAAAAAAAAAAAAAAAAAAAAAAAAAAACAAAAAAAAAAAAAAAAATCGTGAAAAAAAAAAAAAAAATAGGAAAAAATGGGGAGATCGTGCCTGAGTAAATAGATAGATACAAGTAATCTACTTTGGTTTGTGGTATCATTGTCCTTTCCATCACATCATGATGCCCCTTTGTTTACATCTAATGCTGTAGGGTATTTGTGTGAGTCATATCTTACTTGCGGAGGGAAAGAAATATTAGGGGGGGGGGGGGGTGCGGCGGGACCTGGCTTTTAGTTTGATCTTGTCTCTCCGGTTCTCTCTTTCCCTGGCTTGTATCCAATTCGGCCTCATTCAGCCAACTGTGTTTTAGAGGGGTTTATCCCCCATCCAGGTGGCGATTTCTTCCTTGGCAAAGCGATTAGCGAGCCAGCATTTGTATGGAGAAGAAATCCGAGCAGAAATGAATTTGATATCAAAAATGTACAAATTTAGCTTGCTGGTTTCAAAACAAATATATATATATGCTGGCTCGCTATCACTCGCCAGGATAATATTGACACCTGGATGGGGGTAAACGTCTTAAATCAGTAGGCTGAATGGGGCCGCCGACCCCCCGAACCGGCCGAACCGCAAATATTATTATCCCAAGCCAAAGACCGAGAGGGAGGAGAGAGAAACAGAAAAAAAAAAAGCGAGGTGTGGGGGGGCTCCCTTAAGACGTGGAGTAGTAACCGTGGTTCTTGTTTAGCCTATTTGAGAGCATTGAACCAAGGTATGTGTATGTTTGTACATGGTAATAAATAGGAGTGTGTTGATGCGGTAGTGATGTGCTGGTGATTACTCCTTTGTGTGCACTTTTTACAAGCACTCGTATATTCCAGTATTTATAATCTCTCTCTCTCTCTCTCTCTCTCTCTCTCTCTCTCTCTCTCTCTCTCTTCTTCTTTGCTACACTGTCCTTCATCTCCCCTCTTTACTCCTCGGTTTCAGCTATCTCTACTGATTTAATTAAGTCCTAACCACCTCGATGGGGATCGTAAGGTGTCTGTGTGTGGCCAGTTGTATTCTATGTAAATCTCTCTCTCTCTCCCTCTCTTCTTTGCCATCCTTACATTCCACTATCCCTTACTCTCGGTTTAGCTATCTCTACTAGAATTAAGTCCTGACTACCTCGCTGGGATCGTAAAGTCTGTGTGGTCAGTGTATCTATGTAAATCTATGTAAATATATATCTCTCTCTCTCTTCCCCCTAGCGGCGGATCGCTCTTCACGATCACACCGCCATGCATGTACGGTCGCGCTAATAAGTTATGTCCCAGCTGTCATTACGTTTGGCTTGCTCTGTGCTGTATTAATGTCTGTCAGATGTTGCATAGGGTGGATAAGTGTAGGAACGTATTTGTATATTTCACTCGATATGAAGAAAAGAAGCTTAGATATTGATGATACCAGATATTGATCAAAACATGCTTGGTGCCGAGACATATATTTTTTTTTGTCCTGTATTTTTTTTTTTCTTTTGTACGTTCGCGGAATCTAGCATGTACATGACCTCTTATATGCACAAGGTGATTTTAACAAGGGTTGTGGCTGTGGGTGTTTGTTATTTATAAGTGTGTGCACTGATCAGTTATTGTATAAGTGTGTGCACTGATCAGTTATTGTTAGAGGTAGGTTTTTCTTTTTCGTTTTGCTGCTGATTGTATTCGTTTCTGCACGGCCCAGTTAGCGAAATGCTGTAGTGTGTGCGTGTGTATATTGCATGGTAAAGCGCGAGAGAGAGAGGACTGAGGAGAGGAGAGAGATGTTCTTGAGTGAGACGGTGAGAGCGCGACGAGAGAGCGAGAGCGCGGAGCGAGGAGAGAGCGGAGGCGAGAGATGAGAGTGGATGAAGAGCCGAGAGGGGAGAGCGAGAGCGGAGCGGAGAGGAGAGAGAGAGAGAGAGAGAGAGCGAAGCCGAGAGCGAGGAGAGATGACGAGCTTGAGAGAGAGAGAGAGAGAGAGCGCGGGATTGGAGAGAGCGCGGAGCTGGGAGAGAGAAGCAGATGAACACGGGGAGTCTGAGAGGAGAAGAGAGAGATACGATGAGCGAGGTGAGGAGAGAGAAAACCCCAAGTACAAAATATAACCTCTATTTCCTTTCATCCAAAATGGCTTATGTACAACCGTAAGTAAAGTGTGTTATCTGGGAGCAGTTGTGAGCGAGCGTTGTTGATTGTAATGGTTGTTGTTTACACACGACGACCCAGGCACCAGGTTTATGAGTGCATGATTGTACACATGCACAGTATATGAATGTGTTTATATATATATATATATATATGAGTGAGTGTGTGTGTGTGTTTGGACAAGCGGTGGTGTGTTTAAAGGTACAAAATTGATGAAATATGTAGGTTTGCAGGTACATGAGGTTTAGGGCGACAGTTTAAGTGTATACACCTCTTTAAAATACGTTGAAATGGAGTGTTTTCGGTTAGGTTAGGTAGGTTAGGTAAGTTTGATCTAGACATTTAGGTTTAAAAATCGAAAAATTTACTCGTAAGCATGCATAATTAACGTGAGTACCGATAAACACACCACCGCTGGTGTGTGTTTATGAGTTTATGTGCGTCTGTGTTGTGCTTTCGAATGTGCATGTTGGGAGGGAGAGCGTGTGTATATCATCGATAATTATATCCGGCAATGTTATAACCCAGCGGAACAAAAAAAAAAAAAAAATTAAACGGCCAGTATTTTATTGTACATGTCATTCATCAAGTGTTGCCAACTGAAAAGCTACTCTCCCAATGTTGCCAATTACTGCAGCCATGACAGAAGCACACAATGAATTTCATACAACAGAAACACATCCCTCGAGGTATTACAAAATCGTATGCCACTGTCATACATGGTATATTTCACCCCGACCATGATGATATTATTATTATATATATATATATATATATATATATATATATATATATATATATCAATTTGGCAAATATGTATAAATATATTTAGCCAAATATATATAACGAGACAGATGGATAGATAACTCTCCCCATGTAATAGTGCCATTGAACAAACAGGTAGATCCATAAAACATTGATTCTCATGTGCATTGATGAATCCACGCATGCAGAGGTGGATCTGCAACCTTACAAAGAGATATTGGTAAATGGATCCGCACATGTATTCAGTACAGTCACCCTAATAAGTTATATCTCGGCACCAAGTATGTTTTGATCAATAATTGGTATTGGCAATATCTATGCTTAATTTTTTGTCATATCGAGTGATATATACAAACATGTTCCTACACTTACCCACCCTATTCAACATCTTACAGACATTATTACAGCACAGAGCAAGCCAAACGTAATGACAGCTGGGAATGACTTATTAGCACGACCGTATACATTATGTAATTATACATATGGATTATCAGATACACAAACGGACTATCTAATGTGTACACAGACGTACAATGCACACATTGATAGAAAATGCAGAGACCCATTAACCCCTGGAGTATCATGACGCATTTTGACAGGTTGTTCTGGTTATTATTCGACGATATTATACAGCTTGGGAAGGATCTACGAGGAATAAAAGGGTAAAAACTGTCTCAATTAACTGTCTTCTATATACCGTTCCAAATCTTAATAAAATCGTCTAATGGTAGCCAAAAAAACTGCCAAAACGCGTCATAATCCTCAAGGGGTTAAATATACAGAGGTACTCTCACGTCGACAGAGGAACCCCTATATAAACAAACTGAACCCACAAGGATAGACAGTTTTCCAAATGCACAGGAGAGTTCTCAATAATTGCACAGACTATTGCCACCCATGTGCTTGATTTAGATGCATGATGAACTTACGAGGTATCTCAAAATATCTTCCAGTTTGGAAAGCATCACACAGAAGAAAATGCCCGACAAGAGAGAAGCATGTTGTAATAACTACAGAAATCGCTGGTCGGGCATCCAACAATTCCTTGTCGGGGGACATGAGACTGGGGTGACATGGGGTCATTTAATCAATATGGATTAAGTCGGGTATTTGAATATATGAAAAATAACAACATAAGTAGGTGGGGGTATTGGGTACATTACATTATAGGACAACCGCTAATATCATATGGGGACATGGGTGACTTTGATACAAAATACATGCGAGCGTAATTTAATACGGGAGACATGAAAACGAGTGGAGGATATCTAGGTATAAAATGGGCACGGAAAAATATCAAAGAAAATATCAATGTGGAAGAAAACGTCAAGATCAAAGAAAACGTAAATGTGGAAGAAAACGTCAAGATCAAAGAAAATGTCAATGTGAAAGAAAACGTCAAGATCAAAGAAAATATTAATGTGGAAGAAAACGTAATGATCAAAGAAAATGTAAATGTGGAAGGGAGTATCAACAAAACCACAAAAATCAATGTGGAAGGGAGCATCAATAGCAAATAAAATACCAATATAAAAGGCATCACCAATATCAAAGAGGACACCGGCCAATGAGGGTGGAACATGCAGTAATAAGGGGATCCCACCGAACTCCAAAAACACAGGTATATAGGCGGAAGTTACGAGGCAGCGGAAGAAGTGGTGGGCGTCGTGGGTGGTGGACACGGGAGGGACAGGTAGGATGACCAGGTGTGGGTGAAAGAAAGAGAGAGAGAGAGTGTGTGTGTGTGTGTGTGTGTATATGTGTGTGTGTGTGTGTGTGTGTGTGTGTGTGTGTGTGTGTGTGTGTGTGTGTGTGTGTGTGTGTGTATACGAGATATAGAGAGTGTCAGTCGTTTTTTCTTTGCTATGTGTATGAAGGAGATAAAAGGCAAAGTTGCTAGCAACAAGTGCCCCCTCCCCCCTCAAAAATTTAAAATAATATAGCCTACCATGAAAGAGTGATATAGCCAAATTCAAGATATTTATTAAGAGTTAAAATATCGAGACACACCGAGCTTGAAGTAGTTTAAGTCATCGAATGAGAGACAGAGTGAGGGTGAGAGTTACAGAGTTTACTCGTTTAGTGGAGATGCAAGAACTGAAAAATATCAACTCACGTTCAACTCCTCGGGTTAGAGTTGGGCAGAATACGAGTGAGAATATGTTGAAAGGCGGGTGCACCTAGTTTCCGTCAGGGAGGAGGTACCGGTATGCACTGAAAAAGCTCTGAATAACACTGATTATTATAATAGTGGTAGAAGAGTGAGAGAAATGCAACATTGCGGCGTGTAGAGAAATTTTAGGGAATTAGTAAGAGGAGGTGAGTTGAGACATAATTATTTTGGATTTACCCTTTCGAGAAGTGGAGCCTTCCCACACATGCGAACAGTACTCGATACATGGGAGCTCAGTACCCCTGTACAGAGCAAGAAGCTGTGCGGGTTGGTGGGGGGTAATAAATCCAAAGACGCGGTTGAAAACACCTCAATTCTGGGAAGATGTTTTAGCATGAGTGGTCGTACGGTGTTTCCAAAAAAGATCAGAAGAAAAAGAGACACCAAGCAAATTGAGAAAAGACGAAGGATTAATTTGTGTGTTGTTGACAAGCGATAGTATTGTGGACGGTTGTGACGGTTACATAGATGGAGACATTGGGTTTTGGAAGCATTGAAAGCACCAAGGTTTTCTCTGCCGCCCTATGTTCTCTCTGGCACACAATAGTCGTTTAGCCGCCCCCCTTCCATACAAAAGCGAAAAACTGCATGTACAAAATGCATTCAGCGGTAAAAAGTTCTAGTATTTACCCGACGCGCTTCACAAAAATTTAATTTCCAATTTACTAATAAAACCTCCCCTATTTTGCATTAATACGGAGTAAAGAATATGCACGGAAAAACGGGGGGAAAGTGGAGGGGAGCAGGGATATGGAGAGAGTTGGGGAAGAGAGGGAGGGTAGGGAGCGGGGGAGAGGGAGGAAGGTGGTAAGGAGAGAGGGAGGGGGAGAGCGGGAAGAGGAGAGGGGCTGGGGAGAGAGGGTAGGGTGGGGTGAGGGAGGGAGGAGAGAAGGAGGGGGAGAGCGGGTAGAGGAGAGGGGCTGGGGAGGGAGGGTAGGGAGCTGGGGTGAGGGAGGAAGGGGGGAAGGAGAGAAGGAGGGGGAGAGCGGGTAGAGGAGAGCAGCTGGGGAGGGAGGGTATGGAGCTGGGGTGAGGGAGGAAGGGGGTGACGACAGAGGGAGGGGGAGAGCAGGTAGAGGAGAGGGGCTGGGGAGGGAGAGGGACAGAGAGAGAAAGCAGACCATTAATCTATGCACACTCGCACAATAAAAAGGGGTTCCAATATTATGAATTAGGGGACACAATTTGAGCGTTGGCCGACAGAGCGACCGACCGGCGAACAGTCACTGTTGCCTGCATGGCGTCTGGCAGCTATAGGCAGGGAGGGAGGGAGAGGATGCAGGCAGGGAGACAGGCATACAGGAAGGGAGGCAGGCATGCAGCCAGTTAGGCACCAATAAGCAGGCGAGCATACACCGAAAGTCAAGAAGGCAGGCAGCCAGACACCAATAGGCAGGTACCGACAGTCAGGCAGGCACCAGCAGGCAGGAAGGCAAGCAGGCGCCGACAATAGGGTAGGCAGGTAGGTAGCCAGGCACTGGTAGGCAGGCAGGCAGGCACCGACGATAAGTCAAGCACCAATTAGCAGGGGGGAACCAACAGTCAGCCAGACAGGCACTGATAGGTAAGCAGGCACAGATTGTCAGGCAGGCACAGACTGTTAGGCAGGCAGAGAAGCAGACATGCACCTATTGGCAGGCTCCGACAGTCAGGCAGGAAGTCACACATGCAACCACCAACATCAGGCAGACAGTCACACAGGCACCGATAGGGAGGCAGGCAGACAGGCACCGATAAGCAAGCAAGCAAGCAGGCAGGCAGTCACACAGGCACCGATAGGGAGACAGGCAGACAGGCACCGATAGGAAGGCAAGCAGACAGGCAGTCAGGCACCGATAGGCAGGCAGACAGTCAGCCAGGCACCGATAGGCAGACAGTCAGACAGGCACCGATAGGCAGGCAGGCATGCACAGACAGTCAGGCAGGCATTCAGGCAGACCAAGAGTGTGTGTGTGTGTGTGTGGGGGGGGCGAAAGCCGACGCAGAAATGGCCAGTGTTTCAAACGGGTTTTTGAAATATTTTTGTACATTTTTCCTTTCATTATTTTCAATTTGCTGCAGGATATTTTTTAATAGTACAGAGAGGGAGTGAGAATCAGAGGGCGAGGGGGGAGAGTGAAAGCGACGTGAGGGGAGAACCAGAGAGAGAGAGAGAGAGAGAGAGAGAGAGAGAGAGAGAGAGAGAGAGAGAGAGAGAGAGAGAGAGAGAGAGAGAGAGAGAGAGAGAGAGAGAGAGAGAGAGAGCTGTGGAAGGGAAAAGTTAGAGAGGCACAACTAGAGAGTGGAGGAGAGGGTAGAGGGGGAGGAAGGGAGAGAGATGCAAAAAGAGTGACGGTAAAAGAGGGACACTGCGGATGATGGAGAGAGAGAGAGAGAGAGAGAGAGAGAGAGAGAGAGAGAGAGAGAGAGAGAGAGAGAGAGGAAGGGGAGGCAGAGGCAGGAGAGGAGGGGGAGAGGTGGTGGGTAGGCTAGACGGGGCAGGGGCATGTGAGGGAGGTTGGGGAGGAGAGGGGAGGGGGAAATAGAAGGGTCAGATTGGTAGCATGCAAGAGGGGGATGGGAGAGGGGAGATTGGGTGGGGTGGGGAGGTGGTTAGTGGGGTGGTGAAGGAGAGGCGGGATTGACTGGGAAATAATAGGGGAGATATTAGTGTTGGAGGGGAGAGTGTGTATTGAAAGGCAGGTGGGAGGAGGTGAGGGGAGTAGAAAGGGAGGTGGGGGGAGTAGAGAAAGGGAAGGTGGGGGAGTAGAAAGGGAGGTGGGGGAGTAGAAAGGGAGGTGGGGGAGTAGAAAGGGAGGTGGGGGAGTAGAAGAGAAGGGTGGTGGGGGGAGTAGAAAGGGAGGGGGCGGAGTAGAAAGGGGGGTGGGGGAGTAGAAAGGGGAGGTGGGGGGAGTAGAACGGACGGTGGGGGAGTAGAAGGGAAGGTGGGGGAGTAGAAAGGGAGGTGGGGGAGTAGAAAGGAGGTGGGGGAGTAGAAGGGAAGTTGGGGGAGTAGAAGGGACGATGGGGGAGTAGAAGGGAAGGTGGGGAGTAGAAGGGAGGTGGGGGAGTAGAAAGGGAGGTGGGGGAAGTAGAAGAGGAGGTGGGGGAGTAGAAGGGAAGGTGGGGGAGTAGAAGGGGAGGTGGGGGGAGTAGAAGGGGAGGTGGGGGAGTAGAAGGGGAGGTGGGGGGAGTAGAAGGGGAGGTGGGGAGTAGAAGAGGGTGGGGAGATGGGGGAGTAGAAGGGAAGGTGGTGACTAGAACGTGAGATGGGGGAGTAGAAGGGGAGGTGGGGGAGTAGAAGGGACGGTGGGTGAGTAGAAGGGGAGGTGGGGGAGTTGAAGGGGTGGTGGGGGAGAAGAGGGGGAGGGGGGGGAGTAGAGGGGGAGGTGGGAGAGTACAGGGGGAGGTGGGGGAGTACAAGGGGAGGTGGGGGAGAGTAGAAGGGAGGTGGGGGAGTAGAAGGGGAGGTGGGGGAGTAGAAGGAGAGGTGGGGGAGTAGCAGGGGAGGTGGTGGAGTACAAGGGGAGGTGGGGGAGTACAAGGGGAGGTGGGGGAGTAGAAGGGAGGTGGGGGAGTAGAAGGGAAGGTGGGGAGGTGGGGAGTAGAAGGGAAGGTGGGGGAGTAGAAGGGGTGAGGTGGGGGCGTACAAGGGGAGGGGGAGAGTAGATGGGAAGGGGAGAGTAGAAGGGAAGGTGGGGGAGTAGACAAGGGGAGGTGGGGGAGTAGAAGAGGAGGGTGGGGGAAGTAGAAGAGGGAGGGTGGGGGAGTAGAAGGGGAGGTGGGGGAGTACAAGGGAGGTGGGGGAGAGAAGGGAGGTGGGGAAGTACAAGGGGAGGTGGGGGAGTAGCAGGGGAGATGGGGGAGTAGAAGGGAGGTGGGGGAGTAGAAGGGAGGTGGGGGAGTAGAAGGGGAGGTGGGAGAGTAGAAGGGGAGGTGGGGGAGTAGAAGGGGAGGTGGGGGAGTAGAAGGGGAGGTGGGGGAGTAGAAGGGGAGGTGGAGTAGAAGGGGAGGTGGAGTAGAAGGGGAGGTGGAGTAGAAGGAGTATATGCATAGAAAGAGAAACAAATAATGATAATCTTAAGAACACATATACAAATCTGAAGCGAAAAGTAGGTGAAGAGATGGGCTCAGGAAGTAGGTGAAGAGATGGGCTCAGGAAGTAGGTGAAGAGATGGGCTCAGGAAGTAGGTGAAGAGATGGGCTCAGGAAGTACGGTAGGTAAACATACAGTGAACCAATATTTAAGGGAGCCCACCTCACTTTTTTTCTCTTTCTCTCCCTCTCTCTTTGGCTTGTATCTATTCGGCCCCATTCAGCCTACAGTTTTAAGACGTTTACCCCCATCCCGGTGTTAATATTTTCCTGGCGAGCGGTAGTGAGCCAGCATATACAGTACCGGGTATATATATATATATATATGTTTTGACAGCAAGCTAAATTTGTAAATTTTTCGATAGAAAAATGTCTCTGGCGAAGCCGTTTTTCTCCATACAATGCTGACTCGCTATCGCTCGCCAGGAAGAAATCGACACCTGGATTGGGATAAACGTTTTAAAACAGTTGGCTGAATGGGGCCAAATGGATACAAGCCAGGGAAAGGAAGAAAAGGAGATAGAGAAAAAACGCAGGTCACCCCCCTTAAGGAATGACTGGAAACCAATCATTGACCTACAGACGAAGAAAACATGTATAAAGAGTAAGAAAATCCTGGATTGGTTAGTTAAAAGGAGAGGTTAATGGTGTGAAGACCTGGTACATACGACTACTTTCAATAAGATCATGTGGTAGGTGAATAAATCAGTTATTAAATCAGTATAGCCATCTTGGTCTGCCAATACAGCATGAAAGGGTTCTCAGATATTATATATATATATACAGTATAGCCTACATAAAAAATAGTTATTGCAGCAATTCAAACAAAGATTTATTATCCTTCACTTTGTTACGGGGCAACCTATTCCCACCAAAATTTAGTTAAGATCTCTCTCTCTCTCTCTCTCTCTCTCTCTCTCTCTCTCTCTCTCTCTCTCTCTCTCTCTCTCTCTCTCTCTCTCTCTCTCTCTCTCTCTCTCTCTCTCTCTCTCTCTCTCTCTCTCTCTCTCTCTCTCTCTCTCTCTCTCTCCTTCTCTCTCTCTCTCTCTCTCTCTCTCTCTCTCTCTCTCTCTCTCTCTCTCTCTCTCTCTCTCTCTCACACATGTTACATCATTTGTTTGTTTCGTTTTATCAATAATAAGGTAGGAGCAGGTGACAGATATAGACAGTAATATAATAGGGGAGACATGTAGTTAACCTACACACTCATAAGGGGGTCAGAAAGCACCAAAAGATACAAATGAATAAGTTGATTATTGGTATAATAGTATTGCAATTGATTGAGAAAATAATAATAGTGGTACTTGTACAAGTACTAGTGATTATAATTGTCATGATGGTGATATAGTTGAATTATCTGCCACCTGTATTATCACAACGAGAATGAGACTATCTCAATCACCGTTAAGATATTTGTTCTTCATTATCCTTATTATCACAAACATTATTTACATTACTACATCCTCGGGTATTAACACAATTACACCTGACATATTATGGTATAATTAGTATCTTGCCATCATTATTATCAACGCAAAATCAATTGGACTATCATTAGGCTATCACTTGAAGCATTTCCAGCCAAACAGACGAGTATCATTATCATCATCATCATTATAATAATCATCATCAGAGTCATCATCATCATCATTATAGCCATCATCATCATCATCAATATAAGCGCACCCACCAGAGAATTAATCTGTGAGGGTGGGTGTGCATACAGAATCAGAGGGGGAAGGGAGGGAGTGGGGGGCGTACATGGGGTAAAAGAAGGGGTGGGAAAATATTACAAAGGAAAGCAAGCAACAACATATATATTGGTGCTTAAGAGGCTGCTTGCATCTAAACTACCTCAACTATGATATAGAAGAGAATGGCTTAGAAAGGACAGCATTTATCTTTACAATGCAGAAAATAAAAACTAACATGGTACTCGGTAGAAAATATAATATTTTACTATACCGGTATCTATTCTAACAAAGAGAGGTAATGTGGGCATGTCCAGTTATTCATCTGTAAATGCAGTCAGTTGGGGGATAAGGCGAGATATATGTCTAAGCGATTTTGGAAGGTTTCAACAATGCTGCAGTCTATAATATTGTTAATCAGGATTTTCCATAAGTTTACTATTCCGTTGAAAAAATAAATGATTTGCTTCAGGGGAGTGAAAGAACTTACGGATGATTTTACAGTAATTCCCTCGTGTGAAATGTGAATAATCGAATGTGAGTCTTTGTTTGCATTCATTTCGTCGATACCTTTAAATATCTTCAATACTTGAATTATATACCCTCGTAGTCAGTGCTTAGTCAAGCTGAAGAGGTTAAATTCTTCGAGACATTCTTCATATGGCTATTTCTTAGTAAGGGAATCATTATCGTTATTCTTCACTGTACTCTTTCAAGGTTATCTATATTCTTTTGATAGTAAGGAGACCAAATTGAATGCAGTAATCTAGATGAGGTCAAATCAATGAATTATATAAGGCAAGACAAACATCGGATTTGTATTGGAAAGACCTACCAATGAGGAGAGGAAGAGGATGAACAATAAGAGAGATCGGCTATCTCTCTCTTTAGAAGCCATTTTGGTGCAGTCATTTTCAAAGAATGGATTGACATTATATGTTCAATCTAGATCCAAGGACCAATCCTTATGTTCTAAACCAGTATTGGCGCATGCTATAACGTGTAAGGAGATTAACCTCTTCTGTACCGGCGACGTCTTTTAAACTATATTCTGGCTACTAGTATAGGAATTATTACGTTTAAAAAGGGCCTCCAACAATTAAGGGGAGGTATTTAGTTTGTTCCCTAGACCTCCATCAAGCTTAAAATTACACCCCCTTGAGTCCCTTTCAAGATAAATTTGTACATTTTTCGGTAGAAAAATGTCCCGGCCGAAGGCCGGTTCTTCTTAAATTACAGGCTCGCTATCGCTCGCCAGGATAAAATCGACACCTGAATGGCACGAAAGGTCTTAATATGGGGTGAAAGTTCTTAAAATCGCTAAACTAATGGGGCAAACGTCTTAAAATCTCAAAAGCAATGGGGCTAAACATGAGGGAGAAAGGGGTCAAGAAAAAAATCCTTCAAGTGGAGACCTCCCCTTAATAGGTTTTGAACTAACTCACTTAACCCTATATATTACCATAGATCCTTCTTAAACTGCATAACATCGTCTAAATATAACTAGAACAAAATTAAAGAGATGGAGGTTAGGAAAGGAAGGATGGAAGGGTCGGGAAGATCACTGTGGAAGATGGAGGTTAGGAAAGGAAGGAGGTTTGGTAATTTTGTCTACAAGTTATTTGACCTACAAGAGATTCAATGAAAAACGAATTTCACCCCAAGGTTTCTCAGCCATAAAACGTTTCACTAACATGTATGTTTCCTCGTGCCATTCACTCAAAGGTACCGGTATTGACAATTACAAATAATTTCACTCACACGTAATTTTACCTGCATATAATTTCACTCACAAGTCATATGTCATCCACAAGTAATTTGTACTTCTTTCAAAATATGACATCTGGTATAATTCGTTAACAAGGCTTTAACTTTATATAGTGAGCATCTTGTGTTACTTGGAATAGTCAGACGCCATAATCATAAACAAATAGTAATTCAAAACTAAAAAAATCAGTAAAATAACAATTATATATATTTATACACAATTGCAAAGAATTCACGAAGTCCTGTAACTATTAAAAAAAAAAAAAAAAAAGAAGGATGCTAACATGCACAAATCTGCTTAACCGATTCTTATCGAAGATTCATGTTAAACGCTCTATGCTTCATTTTGCTAAGGCTTCGTAACTACAATTCGACTGGGAACTTCTTACCGAGAACAAGAGGCTTAGTTAAAACACTAACCCTTTCAGTACACGGGGACGGTTTTCTCATTTTATTCTTGCTAAGATTAGGCATATACTATTTAATTCCGTTTTTGGAAGGTCCTCTAGGAGAGAATGGGTAAACATCTCAGTTAACCCTATGATATCCAAAATTACCGTACTTCTTAAGGGAGCCCACCTCGCTTTTTTACTCTTTCTCTCCCTCTCTCTTTGGCTTGTATCCATTCGGCCCCATTCAGCCTACTGTTAAGACGTTTACCCCCACCCAGGTGTCAATATTTTCCTGGCGAGTGGTAACGAGCCAGCATATATATATTTTTGTTTTACAGCAAGCTAAATTTGTACATTTTTCGATAGAATAATGTTTCCGGCGAAGCCGGATTTCTCCATTCAATGCTGGCTCGCTATCAATCGCCAGGAAGAAATCGACACCTGGATGGAGATAAACGTCTTAAAACAGTTGGCTGAATGGGGCCAAATGGATAAAAGTCTGAGAAAGAGAGAAAAGGAGATAAAGGTAAAAAATGCAGGTGACCCCCCTTAACAAATCCCTTGCAAATGTTCACGTTATAACCAGTAACCTTCCTATTTCCTCTTCCTACGGCTTCGTAATACCAGTTAGGCTAAGTGCTAGTTTTGAAGAGCAATAACATCTCGCCCTTAAACTTTAGTAAGCACTAGATAAAAAGGGTTTAATATTAATAAGCTTAAACAGATCAATCAGAGAGTTCTATGTTAAATACTTGTTTTATTTCAGCTTCATTTTCTTCCGTGTCACCAGTTCGGTAACATGTTAGTTCTCAACAACAGGAGCTCACACTAAATCACTATTACAATGAAAGAAAAACAAAATAAGATTAAAGAGATCAAATATACAATCCTCAACAAACCACTCGCAAAGTTAATTATTAAAACACTTTTAATTTCCACTTTGAATGCGTAATACCAGTTCAGCCACCAGGTAATTCCCACCAACAGGAGCTCTCAATCTAAAACTATTAACATGTAAAAATATCTTGCTTAGTTCCATGTTCAGCACTGTTCATGTTCATTCCCTTATCTTTTAGCTTCGTTATATCAGTTCAGCTGTATTATATATCCCAGCAAAAGGTGTTCACGACCAATAATAATTAAAAGGTATTGAACTGATAACAACACAAGGAGTAACATATCAATAAGCTTCAACAAATCACACGTAATGTTCTGCACTTTTCATTTGGACTACTTTTATGTACAGTAGGCATCTTAATATCAGCTTGGTTGAGTTTCGATTCACGGGAAAAGGGATCTAAGTATCCCGATATTAAAACAAATAACAATAAAGAAACCAATAGAAGAACAGCAGGGGTTCGTTTTGGCGTGACATATTATTTAACATAGAAGCAATACAACGCCAAGAGCATTTTGGCGCGGCCTCGAAAATCTAAGCTTACTCAAGTGAAGCTTATAGTAAAACCAAATACAGGTACTTCAAATTCTTCCTGAAGGTGTTTGAATTTACCTCAAAAGGAATGACTAAGTCACTTTCCAAAAAGGCATCCCAAGGTAAGATACAGGGGGCTCTTCCGGATTAATCATGCACCGTTATAGGCTAATATATGAATGCATAATTATGTTATATCTTCCGGATTAATCATGCACCGTTATAGGCTAATATATGAATGCATAATTATGTTATATCTTCCGGATTAATCATGCACCGTTATAGGCTAATATATGAATGCATAATTATGGTATATCTTCCGGATTAATCATGCACCGTTATAGGCTAATATATGAATGCATAATTATGGTATATCTTTCTAATGTGATACTGGTAACAAGTTGAAACAGTGAGTGCACAACTTAATTTCAGTCAATTAGCCAAGATTTGCCTCGCGAAAAACCAGCTATTATGATAGATATGAGTCGTCTTTCTAAGTACGAGATTAGGCTACCCTTTAAATAAAACGTGTTTTGTTATAATGGCCTTTAAAGAAAATACATTATAACGTAAGTACAACAAATGTTATTTATGAACCCTTAACCCCTCTCCGTCATAATGTAACTCATCCTATATATACTTGATAATTATACCTCTACTTGATTTAATGACGTGCATTTTCATCAAGAAACGTTAATTATGGGCTATTGGAACTTAAATATATTTGGGTTTTGGTGTTGACCTCAAAACATACTTAAGTAGATGTCAAATCCCATTTAAGCTCAGGGACTCGAGAAAATGCAACCCAGAAAAATGGCTAGATTAGCCTCAGCAACACACCACTCTCCAAGTTCCATGTTCCACTCTTTCATTTGCATACGCTTTCCTTCGGCCCCATGCTAATTATCAACAACAGGAGCCACAAACCACCACTTCTTAACTCTAGATTTTGTTTTATTTTAGTTTTTCTTTTCTAAGAAGGGTATTATTAATTATTGTGGTGTGCTTTTATGTATTACTGACGATGTTGATTATGTTTCATTATTTTCGAGCCATTGTTTTATAGTTTAACCTCTAACCCTCCTTCAAGCTTTAAAAAAAAAAAAAAAAAAAAAAAAAAAAAAATCCCACTTCCTCTCCTAGATCCCTCTCCAAACATATTGTGTACATTTTTCGGTAAAACAATCCTGGCCAAAGGCCAGTTAACCCTAAATTGCAGGATCATTATCATTCCCCAGGAAAAAAAAATTACACCTGAATGGAACGAATCGTCTTACAGAATAATCGCGAAACTAATGAATCGAAACACATTAATCTCACTAAATTAATGTTGTAAATGGAGAGGTGTGGGGGTGGGGGGTGTGGGGTGTGTGGGTGTGGGGAGGTGGAGGGGATAATACAAAACCCCCCTCGGCTCAAATACAGTTACCTCTGAGGCAGTAAGGGACGGTACAGACTAGCAGTGACTAACCTGGCTAATCAGGTTACCTGTAAGAGCGCCGGACTCTGTGTTTGGTCATAATGAGCTTAATTCTCGCCATTGTTGGGTGTTGGAGCTGATGAGAACTTCGCTCTCGCTCTCGCTCTCTCACACACTTATATTTTACCTGTCTTGAATTCTATATGCATTTCCTTTTGCGATAATACATATTTTACCATCTTACATTCTCAAATCAGCAAACACATGAATACTCATAAATATTCTTTGTCTAGCTATCTATGTACCTACCTGTCTATGTACCTACCTGTCTATGTACCTACCTGTCTATGTACCTACCTGTCTATGTACCTACCTGTCTATGCATGTAGGTATATACTGTTGTTGTTAATATCTATATATCTGTCTGTCTATATATCTAACTATGTATCCGTTTCCAAGCACACATACTATCCTACCCTTTCACTTTCACACTCCTCCAAATTATTAATGATGGCTGGAGTCTTTAGAACGCACATCACAGACTCGGGGTGACAAATGGGAACTCTCACTCTCTTTCTCTCTCTCACTCACTCACTCACTCACTCACTCACTCTCACTCTCTCTCTCTCCCTCTCTTACAATTTACACATTCATCAGGATTTTAGACATTATATCCACATCACCGATGATAAAATTACCCGAGGTAATTATCATTGTATAATTGGGATAATAAGTTCATCCTTGCAGTATAAAGTATCTATAAACAGTTAAGTAAATGCATGTTATCTTTCACTGCACTTCCCATTTCTCAACTTATTCTTCCTCTATCCAAAACTCTCCACTCTCCTACTTCACTATAGCCAACTAAACCTGATTTTAATATCAATGGTAGTATCAATAAAGGGATAATGAAGCAGTACCGGTACGTGAATTCCTCTGTAAGGTTAAATAAAATATACCTTGTTGCCATGTAGGTTTTTTAATGGAGCTTAGTTAAGGGGAGATTTCCACTTGAGGGACTTTTTTCTTGACCCCTTTCTCCCTCATGTCTAGCCCCATTGCTTTTGAGATTTTAAGACGTTTGCCCCATTAGTTTGGTGATTTTTAAGAATTTCCGCCCCATTCTGTCAATTTTAAGACCTTTCGTGCCATTTAGGTGTCGATTTTATCCTGGCGAGCGATAGCGAGCCTGTAATTTAAGAGTAATCGGCCTTCGGCCGGGACATTTTTCTACCGAAAAATGTACAAATTTATCTTGAAAGGGGGTCTAGGGGGTGAAATTTTAAGATTGCTGGAGGAGTAGGAAACAAACTAGAAACCTCCCCTTAACCTCCCTAGGACCTAAACTCTGTGGTGTATTAGAGTGTGTGCCAAGAACCACCACCATACAAACTGCCATAATTGCTGTTGTTGATGATGGTCGCCAGCACTACTATACACCACTATATATATATACTAGCAACACCACAAGGTAAATCAGTGACCCCCTTCAACACCCACACAGACGCATAATATAAAGTTGCTGTAGAAGGTAGGGATCAGTTAACCCTTATATTCACCTTGATGCTACGTATAGGGGAGGTATTTAGTTTGTTCCCTAGACTTCCATCAATCTTAAAATTACACCCCCTTGAGGCCCTTTCAAGATAAATTTTTACATTTTTCGGTAGAAAAATGTCCCGGCCGAAGGCCGGTTCCTCTTAAATTACAGGCTCGCTATCGCTCGCCAGGATAAAATCGACACCTAAATGGGACGAAAGGTCTTAAAAGTGACAAATGGGGTGAAAGTTCTTAAAATCGCCAAACTAATGGGGCAAACGTTTTATAATATCAAAAGCAATGGGGCTAAACATGAGGGAGAAAGGGGTCAAGAAAAAAATCCCTCAAGTGGAGATCTCCCCTTAAGGGGGAGGTAGTTGATTTTTCTCCCTCGTATTTAGTCCCATTAGCTATGAGATTTTAAGACGTTTTTTCCATTAGTTTGTCACATTTAATCGTCCGCATTACACTTTACTTGCACACAATATAAAGATTATGTAAGTTATAAATTTCATTAAGTAGCCATCAGACAGGACAACAATCATGCTCCGCTTAATATAACATTATATTCTTCTGGTTATTTGCTGTATCAATCCGATTTCATTCGACCTCACAAAACACACTTCATTCAAATATTTACACTTCTTCATATTTTAAACACTACAATTGTGGACACACACACACACACACTCACCATTATGTAATTCGGCTTACTCATCGCTGGAAGCAAACTCTACGCATTTTGTTCTTCCTGCTTCACGGGGGACCAAGTCAATAAATAGAGGTGACGAAAATAGAATGTATTGCATTTCAACTATAGCAACGCGTATTGAATTGTGTAAACAACATTGAAAAACATTATAAGAGAAGGAAAACTGAAGCAATTAGTAAAATCCAATTAGTAAACAGGCAACCAATATAGAAGCTAAAACTGAAATGAAAAATAGAAATATATAAATGCAAAAAGTAATTACTGTATGTGTCGCTCGAAGCCCGATGAACGCAGTGGATTTAATTAATATAAGAACTATGTTAATGAGTAAATGATCATTGGAAAGATCCAATGGATCATATTATATTCTGCTAGGTTTCTGTACATGAAAATAATCAGACGATAAGAGGTATACGTAGACAATGGGTACCGGTATATATATATATATATATATATATATATATAACAAGAAAACATCGATATCCATAAGTATTAAATTTAAACGTAACGAATAAACATTGATACGGTATAGATATTGATCACACATTTATATATAACAAATTGATACACATACTTCATAGATGCAACAATTAAAAATGGCAGAAAATAACAATCGCAAACATCCAATCTAGCTCTTCATAAACACCAAGGACAAAAATCCTACTAGTGACAAACACGGGGTTGAGAGTTGTGATTTGTCTCATTTTTGGAGGCCGCGATCACTGAACACATGACAAACATCGACAGAATCTGATGCCAAAACCGATAACGATGACGTAATGTTATCACCCACCTCCCCCTTTACCCCACTCTCCTCTCTCATTTTTATTTCGATTTTGTTATTTGCTATTTTTTGGGTATTCGCGATCACCAATCACAAGAAATACATCGACAGAATCTGATGACAAAACCCGATAAATATGACGTAATTTTATCAGCCCCCTGTTATATTTAGTTTTGTTTGCTCGGTCCTGTAAATTATTATCCCGGCTACCTGTCACCCGTTTAATTAGCTTTGCGTTGCTTTGATCGAGCAGGTGTGCAAAATTTTAATCTATCCAATATCGGATACATTTTAGAATGCCATATAAATGTAATTGTTTCGTGGCTGTATTTTGCACCGGGCTGCCTCTACATTTACCAAACTACAATAATAATTCGGGAATGCCAGTAATGAGAGATTGATGCGCGTTTTTTTTTTTTTTTTTTTTTCCATAGCAACCAATGGATGTCTTTGCAAATTACGTTGTCAATTTTGATTAACTAAGAGAGAGAGAGTCAGTTGAATTCGTTGTAATGAATTGAATGTAAAGTTTATGTTGTTGTGGATGTTTTGGGAGAGGTGAGTGAAGAATACAGGTAATGTTACACCTAATTACATCTAACGACTATGCAAATGTACTAGTACATATTCTCACCATTATAAATCAACAACATCATCTCGCATTTGTATCAACCTACCTGCTTTTCCACACTACAGCCTAACTTCACACCACCATCACCACCCCCTTTCACCACACACCACTGTCACGACTCATCACCACAAACCACAATCATTCACCATCACCACACATCATTACCATCACCATATACCCCTATCACCACCACACATCCTCCTCCTCACGCACCATCATCCCCTCATACCATCACAACACACCAACATTATCACCCAACAATATCACCACACCATCGTAACTACACATTAACATCACCGCACATCAAAACCACACACCATCTGCACCACACACCATCACAGATCAACATCAACGTAACACATTTCCATTATCACACACCACCATCACATCTCACTAACATCGGCACACACTATCAAAACACACCAACATAACCACACACCAATATCATGCATGTGTGTTATAGTAGCTCCCCTATACACAGGTGCATATTTACTCACATGTAGATCTATGCAGTTGATACAATATTTTATTTGCACCTAGTACCCAACAACAGATACCTGCCCTATAAAACACCTGATCCACATTGAAACTACGCAACCTCGGGTCAGTATAAGCACTGTCAAAAATAATAATAGAGTTGCATAAATACAGTTAAAACGTAATAAATACATCCTACGTCTCAGCACAACCACTAAAAGTATCGGTCAGGTTACATTGTGGCGGGGTGTCCCGTGGCGTAATGATTAGTGAGCTTCCATCAGAGCCAAGAGGAGTTGGGTTCGATTCCCTTCCAGGGAAGAGACATTTGGGCAAGTCTCATTACACCCTGTGCCTCTGTTTCACCTAGCAGTATAAATAGGAAGAGTATAAGTGGACTGTTGTGAAGTCCCCTCTGCGCGTAATTTCGGTGTGAGTATCCTGGAGTGCCACATGTATTTGTTGATTTCATTAGTTGAGTTTAGAAGCAAAGTTGGTTGGTGAAAAAATATGAATTAGTTAAGGGTACCGTCCAAGTCACCCAAGCCGTCGAATCCAGATGTCGCTAATGTAAACCTGGCGGATGGTGCGAGGTCTTAACTAGCCTTCAGTGACAAAACCCATGGAGTGTACTGAACAAGCTCTCTGCCCTTGGTGTTCTGTCTCACTCAGACATTAATGAGGACCTGCGATGTAATATCTCTGGCTCAGCATTATACCAGGGTAAATTGTATTGCTTGTGTCACCTTTCCTATATTCACGTCATGGCATTATGGCTCACATACCACAAGTGTCACAGCATACGAAAAATAACACCTGAAACTAATGCATGCACAATAATTAAGATGCAAGTAGAATATGCGCGCGCACTCAAATACTCGCCTCATGCAAATACACAAGCAGGAAAGCTCTCTCTCTCTCTTGTACACACATCACACCTACGCTTTCAAAAACCCTTTCATACGCCACAATGCTTTGATGATGTGTGCGTGTGCCCCCTCTGGTCCCTCTCACTACTCCCTCTATGTGTGGCAGTGAGTACTATGCTCCCACTCAAACCACTACATTACACACCCTCTTTACTAGAGGTTCCTTTAAAATTTAAATGATTTGGGGGTATAAGAGAGAGAGAGAGAGAGAGAGAGAGAGAGAGAGAGAGAGAGAGAGAGAGAGAGAGAGAGAGAGAGAGAGAGAGAGAGAGAGAGAGCGAGAGAGAGAGCGACCGAGAGCAGCGAGAGAGAGAGCGACCGAGAGCAGCGAGAGAGAGAGCGACCGAGAGCAGCGAGAGAGAGAGCGACCGAGAGCAGCGAGAGAGAGAGCGAGAGCGAGAGCGAGAGCGAGAGCGAGAGAGAGAGAGAGAGAGAGAGAGAGAGAGAGAGAGAGAGAGAGAGAGAGAGAGGTGGGATCGAAGCAGTGGTGGTCGCTAGAAAAAGAAAACGTGGGTATGCAGCTCAAGTACGAATTCCATCACTAAAGCAAGCGGATTGTACGCTAGTCATTACAAGTTCCGAGAAAGCAGAACTTCTAGCACAAAAGATCGGCAAAAAAGGACTGTCGACGAACCCAATAGATGCCCTTCAGTACCACCACACCACGGCAATGATAGCCTCGGAAATATCACCATCACATAGGAGAGAGTAAAGTGCCTAATTCACCATCACATAGGAGAGAGTAAAGTGCCTAATTCACCATCACATAGGAGAGAGTAAAGTGCCTAATTCACCATCACATAGGAGAGAGTAAAGGGCCTAATTCACCATCACATAGGAGAGAGTAAAGTGCCTAATTCACCATCACATAGGAGAGAGTAAAGTGCCTAATTCACCATCACATAGGAGAGAGTAAAGTGCCTAATTCACCATCACATAGGAGAGAGTAAAGTGCCTAATTCACCATCACATAGGAGAGAGTAAAGTGCCTAATTCACCATCACATAGGAGAGAGTAAAGTGCCTAATTCACCATCACATAGGAGAGAGTAAAGTGCCTAATTCACCATCACATAGGAGAGAGTAGAGTGCCTAATTCACCATCACATAGGAGAGAGTAAAGTGCCTAATTCACCATCACATAGGAGAGAGTAAAGTGCCTAATTCACCATCACATAGGAGAGAGTAGAGTGCCTAATTCACCATCACATAGGAGAGAGTAAAGTGCCTAATTCACCATCACATAGGAGAGAGTAGAGTGCCTAATTCACCATCACATAGGAGAGAGTAGAGTGCCTAATTCACCATCACATAGGAGAGAGTAGAGTGCCTAATTCACCATCACATAGGAGAGAATAAAGTGCCTAATTCCTATCAAAGACGTTGAACACAAACAAAGCAACAGGACCAGATAATGTCAGCACACATATACGGAAAAAACTGTGTAAATGAACTTGCACCACTTCGACAACTATACACTTCATTCCTGTCAGCAACATAACATCTGGCATGAGTTAAGGCGGTGTCACACACGAGCGCTTTGTCCATCAATTTTCTATAAGCAAGTTTTTTCTCATGCTAGTATTTGGTATTTTCACATTGGAATCGACAACTAGACTGAATGTATATGATTTCAAGACGATGAAATATTATATAACTTGACTTACGAAGAAGCCAGACCACAATTGCCGGAACAAAAAATGCCAAGTCTGAATCGAACAACTATCGTCCTATATCACCGTTGTCTGTCCCCAGTATAATCTATAGAATAATAATCTCGAAACAAATTATGAACATTCCCCACAGTAGGCTATGGTTTCATACTAGGTCGCTCCAGCACCCTCTGTCCTCGTGCTAGTTCTATCAAGACACTGGAATGATGCATTAAGGGGAGGCAGACCGTTTGTTTGGTCTATCAATTCATATATTTTTTTGTTTTTTAGTTTCCTCCCTAGGCCTCCATCAAGCTTAGAAAAAAAAACCCTAGACCCCCCTTCAAGATAAATTTGTACATTTTTCGGTAGAAAATTTTTCCGGCCAAAGGCCGGTTCCTCTTAAAATTGCAGGCTCGCTTTCGCTCGCCAGGAAATAATCGACACCTAAATGGCACGGAAGGTCTTAAAATTGACAACATAATGGGGCGAAAGGTGTTAAAATCGCCAAACTAATGGGCCCGAACGTCTTATAATCTCAAAACTAGTGGGGCTAAACATTAGGGAGAAGGGGGTCCATAAAAACGGTCTGCCTCCCCTTAAATACAGGATATGCTTCACTGGTCATTGCTAGTGATATTGCTGGAGCTTTTCAGGTGTGTGGCACCTCGGACACATGACCAAGCTTGCAATACTTGGGATCACTGGCAAACTGTAGGAGTTGTTTGTCAGTTATTTAACCGGCAGATCACTTTCTGTAGTGGTCAGTGGACAAAATAGGAGCATCAATCCTTCAGGGCTCTATGCTGGGTCCCATTCTATCGAATATTTTTATGAATAACCTAATCCAAGGCCTCCCATCGTCGTTTGCTTACAATGATGACTGTACCCTTACCCTTACGTACACATACAAAAGAGAGGAAGCAGGTCAAGTCATCCAGACAGTCAACCACCAACTGGATTTAATTGCAGTGTGGGGATGACGGTGGCTGGTGAAGTTTGCTGCTGAGAAAACTCAGGCAATGATTATCAAAAGATCATCCCACAAGACAGCTGATCTTCAAGGCCAATTGAAATTCGAGAATGATAGGTTTAACTTACGACACACCATTAACATATTAGGTGCAATCTTTACTGACCAACTCTCCTTTGAAAATCATGTAGAAGAGGTTGCTTGCAAAGCATCCTTGAAAGTGACTGCACTGCACTACTGCAAATGAGGCACCTTCTAGACACCACAGAAATTCAAATGCTCTATAAGGCAGACCAGACCAGATGGCTGGAGTAAATTAGGAAAGAAGAGTAATTGGACAAAGGAAGAACAAGCTGAGAAGTGAGAAGTACAGTAGAAGACTGAAAGTTCTCGGCACAAGTACGCTCTCACCTTATATACGCCCCCCTCACCTGGATGTCAAGCCCTTGCATACACCTGGCTGGCACTCCTTGACAAGGTACAAAGGCAGGCTGAATGACTCATCACTAGTGTCTACCAAGGACAACCAACTATGAGTCTTGAACATCTAGAAAAACGCAAGATGGTGGCGTCCCTCACCGTGCTTCACAAAGCCAAGGTTCAGCAGGCGACACCTAACCTATGTCAGGGATGAGGCTTCAATGGCGGCAGTCACTTAGGAGCACGAGGTCAGTGCTACCCAGTGATCGAAAGTCCCAAGATCTCGTACTAGCACATACCAGCGGGCCTTCACCTCCAAAACAGAACAATGGAATTTCATGACGACAGTCATCAATATATGGGAGCTCAACACTCACCAGATGAAGCTGGCGGCCAACACGTGGTGTTGTCAGCATAGGCTATATCCTAATGTTATCCAATACCGGTATACATTTTTATTGTTACGTCCTGCATCATTATATACCGGTAATTATATTCTCGAAATATAATTTTGAATCAATGAATAAGACTAAGATATTAGATAGATAATGTCGTTATCTCTTCCTGGCACATCTTTAGCTCGTAAAATATTGCTCTCTATAATGATGGGATTTATCAGCCATGGTCGGCAACCTGTCTAAGGGAGTAAGCCTTATACAAATCCGAACTGCTTACACAAGTGTGAAGCAGGTTAGTGGATGAACTAGCCACACACCCCTATAGAAAAATAGTGCTAAACATATACATAGAGGGCCTCTGAGTCGGACGGACCCTAAGTTGAGTGGTCAATCCTGCAAGTCCTTAAATAAACTAAACTAGCATGGGCTGTCCTCACAGGGGACAGGTCCGTTTGGGGGCATTTTGCGTATGGCCACCCTAATAACGGGGAGTGAGGCGTCGGACAATAGATAGATTAATATTGTACTTAATGTAATATTTGTACAAATTGTTTGAATAAGAGAGAGAGAGAGATATTGATTATTAACATCAATGGTTACATACCCGGTACCGGCATTTGGCCTTTCTTGTTAAAACACAAGCCTACGTACCTGTGGAAGAAAAGAAAACATTTGTTAGTATAATAATGGTTTGTTATTTTAATGTAATACACATCTATTTCTTTATCTTTTTCTCAATCACTCTGCCAATAATTGATCTATCTAAGAGAGAACAGTGAAACATCAAATAGTGAACACGAAGGATATTGTAACAGAAAGAAATATGAAATACAAATATGTTGAGAGAGAGAGAGAGAGAGAGAGAGAGAGAGAGAGAGAGAGAGAGAGAGAGAGAGAGAGAGAGAGAGAGAGAGAGAGAGAGAGAGAGAGAGAGAGAGAGAGAGAGAGAGAGAGAGAGAGAGAGAGAGAGAGAGAGAGAGAGAGAGAGAGAGTGGCTTAGACGTGAGTTAGCATAGAGCAATGGACTCTTTGATGAGCTCTAATTACAGAAGTGCCCCTGTTAAATGTTAATTGACGGGGAGTGCGTGCTAAGTTATAATAACATGTCAAGCCTGGGAAAAAGAAGCCTTATTTTGTTCTTTTTATTTGTATTTACGAGGACATTCAATGAAGCAGAACTTTTCATAACTCGCCATTCACTTGCAACAATCCGGTCCATATACCGTACTGTATATCTCAATCCAGATCGACATGGGCAAACTTCTGCGCCGAATAAATATAAATACCCGGTACCGGTATCTAATCATCAAAGCCTTTTACGAGGGTATAAATTAGCGGGCTTACTTTTGGTCAAATTAAATAAAAACCGGAACGTGATTTGTATCATTATGGTAATTATAATGAAACATGTAGTGTGATGACAAAAAAAAACACTTAGTTGGTGTTGGAGTTTGAGGAGGTAAATTCTACTGGATGTTCTTCCTTCATATACTAACTTAAGTACGATAACGTCTCTTCTACTTCGAATACAATTATACCTTTATTAAGGGGGGGTGACCTGTTTTTGTTCTGTCCTTTTCTATCTTTCTCTGGCTTGTATCCATTTAGCCTACTGTTTTAAGAAGTTTATCCCCATCCAGATGTCAATTTTTTATTGGTGATGACTATTGTCATTATCACTACAACTTTCACCATCATCACTAATACTCACACCATCGTCACTACTGTCATTATTATCACTACAACTATCATCATTACTTGTCACCATCATCACTACTATTATGACCATCATCACTACTACTAGTACTGTCACCATCATATCTACTACTGTCACCATCATATCTACTACTGTCATCATCATCAATACAACTACAACCATCATCACTAATATCACCATCAATCCCACTATTACCGGTACTGTACTACCTTCACTTCTAATGCCAACTAAACTAACTTAACCTAGCAAATACGTAGCGAGATGTTTTCGCCCCCAGAACGAATGCGTTCTTAGTGTGTTAGCCCCTTCGGGGCTCACACACTAAGAACACCATCATTGCTGGTTGGTGGGGGGGGGCTAAAACCATATTTTGGACCTAAAATCAAAACTATTGCATAGGCTACATTCAAAAAATCTTTTTTGACTGGCCGTCGCATTCACTCACCGAATGTTCGTTAGAAGTTTGTATGAAAATCCGTCGAACGGGCTAGGAGGAGTTTTCGGGAAGACAGACATACGTCTCACTATTATCATCACATCTGAGACATGTGTATGAAGTGTGGCTTTCTGTGATGTGTGCCCCGTAGGGGCACATACACACAGGGAATAGGTACAGGGTGGGCGGTGGGGGGTCCTGAAAGGGGGGGGGGTCTGGTTGAGGGGGGGCTGTTAGGGGGGGGGGGGGGGGGAAACAATTTTTAGGACCTAAGATCATAACTATTGCACAAATTCAAAAAAAAAAAATTCAACTCTGCGTAAGCAGAGTGGTATCGCCCTCCGTATAGTGGTACATGCTAACCGAAATGTCTGTCTGTGTCCGAGAACTCCTCCTAGACCGTTTGACGGGTTTTCACCAAAATTCACACGAACCTTCGGTGCGTGAATTCGACGCACCGAAGGTTCGTGTGAAGTTTGGTGAAAATCCGTCAAACGGTCTAGGAGGAGTTCTCGGACAGACAGACGGATAGACAGAAATTTTGGTTAGCATGTACCACTATACGGGGGGCGATACCACTCTGCTTACGCAGAGTTGATAAAAGAAAATGTAACGCATGTGTTATCGAGTAACGGTACCGGCAGTGAGAATAAGTATTTATACCTAATTGGAAGGAAACGAAGCTTTGTGTTTTTTATAACAATCATAAAATACGGTAAATCTTTACTTTATGCGTCCGTTCTACCTTTTACTATGGCACACGAGAATTCCAAAGAATTATCAGATAGCCTACATTTTTGTGAGAATACACTGGGTAGTGGGATTTCTTAGCCCGACCACCAGAGAGACAGACATACAGACAGAAGGAAGTCTAAAGTTGGCAATAGGAAATCTTGTGTTATCCAATCGTCACTGCAAAATAATGATGCACTGAAGTTGACCAGGAATAATACTATACTCTCTACTATGCAATAATACTATACTCTCTACTATGCAATAATACTATACTCTCTACTATGCAATAATACTATACTCTCTACTATGCAATAATACTATACTCTCTACTATGCAATAATCATGTACCGGTAGGTCCGGTACCGAAGTTGATATAATCTGCTCAGTGATATAATGGAGTCCCAAACTCAGACGACGAAGAAGAGCACAGTGCATTTAGTCCCTTTAGTGTGATAAGCCTGGAACACACACCTAGAGAACGCTCGGCCATAACGACAACAGATAAATGACAAAGATAGCTGGCAGGCAACGGGATTAAACACAAACAATGTGTATAAAAGAGGGTGGGGGGAGGCAATACGACAGTTCTGATATGATGTTCACAATGCAATACCCTGATTAACATGCAGAGAATACATCATACACTCGCGCTATTAATACAAGCACGAATGCACACGACATTTGCTGTTCTGTGCATAAAGAGAAACTGTAAGCGTGTAATGGGAGCTCTGTGTACCAACCACAGCCACGGCATTCACTCGGGACCAGAAATGCATTAATATATTTATATGAAGCAGGGCAAAACGGCCACTCTTAACCCCTTCTGTACCGGCGACGTCTTTTTTATTATATTTCAGCTACATTTAGACAATGTTATGAAGCTTAGGAAGATATGGTAGCTAAAAGGATAAATTGAGATGGTCTGTACGGTAGCTTTTTAATGAATTGACGTCCTTCCTAAGCTGCACAAAATCGTCTAATAGTTGCCAGAGTATAATGAAAAGTACATCACCGGTACAGAAGGGGTTGAATAGCTGCAGCCCAAACAGCAACAGTCCTAAACAGCCTTGGTTAAATTACGCTAAATTAACCTTGGCTTGATTAGGTTATATTAACTTAGGCTAATTTAAGTTTGGGTAGGTTAGCTTGGGTTGGAAATGGTTAGGTTTAATAAGTTTAAGTTGATTAACGTTTAATTAGAAGTCAGTGGTCATTGTTGCTGTGGCCCTTTCAGAGTGTGGCCATTTTGACATGAAACCGCGGCATTCACTGGGGCCCCATGATGCATTAACAGATTAATATGCGTTAGGCAGATCACCTATAGAGGCTCCGGGATTATCGTGGCTGTGTACCGTCAAGGCTGATCACATTTAAATAACCTTCCAATTCTACGAAATGCATAATGGTAAACACACCAATGCGCGTTATCCACCATAGCAAAACTGTAAAACGTCATCGACATTCATAGATGAGCAGTGTGTGTGTGTGTGTGTGTGTGTGTGTGTGTGTGTGTGTGTGTGTGTGTGTGTGTGTGTGTGTGTGTGTGTGTGTGTGTGTGTGTGTGTGTGTGTGTTTACCAGCGAGACTATTATGCAAGAGTTAATTCTATATATCGGTAACTGGCTAGCTCATATTTACTTATACGTCTTCGCAACATTTCCCAAATAATCAGTGGCACAACTACACCCCAAAGAACAGCAAAAACTACGCTTCCACCCTCCCTCCCTCTGCATTACCGTAGATCAGTGGTCGACACCCTCGCTCCACCCAGCATTCATCCCCATATCAACGGATCCAACCTTACTGAATGCAATAGTCTTCACTGAAAGAGCAGGGGGTGACCACAGTGTACAGTTGGACAAATAAGTCATGTCGCACTTGTTATTATGGTTGCTTATTCTGTAGTGTCTGTCAGATGTTGAGTGCGATATGTGTATTATATATATATATATATATATATATATATATATATATATATATATATATATATACTGTATATATTCGAGAGACTCATCGCATTAACTATATAAAGTTGGCAATTGCTGGGTATAGCCTATGTAGATTATAAAGGGGCACTTAGTTGGTATTGTGAAGTAAAATATTTGGTTACCTGTACCCTTCTAACCAGACTTCACCAAGTGAACGGGATCTCGAAGATCAATGCCTTATAATTGGTCTGTCTCGGGGAAAAAATCGAATCTTGAAGGAGGGGCTTGGAGGGACACTCAAGACGTGGTTATTGACTTGACCAAATCCTATCTTATGAAGGTTTCGTGGATCATGGTTACAATTAAGAGTCGATCTCACCTTGTTGCTGGAGCTCAATACAGACTGATAGAATGGAATGGTTTGGGCATTTTTAATGGGCTCTGTTCCAGAGTAGTCAGATGTGTCATTATAGAAAGTATTAAGGCTACAACCTTGTTTTTGTTTGATTCACTTTAAATTTTCACATAATAGATACCGTATATGATAAAAGTGTTGCACATCAAATTTTACGCAAATTACTATAGCCTATGATTACATTTTGTATTCATTATTTTCGGAATTTTAAAGAAAAATGCAAAACGGACAACTAAACATGATTTGACAAATGTTTTAATGTCAATTTGAAACTAATTCAAGCCTATAAAGAATGTCCGTAAACAAATAGTTTTACTCCATTTAAAACACTATAGGCCTAATTAAATTTAAAAAATAATTATTAAAATCATTATATAGTATAATTTTTTACAAGCATTTTATTCTGGTACAATCGCGCTAATAAGTGATGTCTCGGCACCAAGTATGTTTTCATCAATAATTGGTATCAGCAATATATAAGCTTCATTTCTTCATATCTAGTGAGATATACAAACATGTTCCTACACTTAACCACCCTATTCAACATCTGACAGACATTGATACTGCACACAAGCCAAACGTAATGACAGCTGGGACATGACTCAATAGTGCGACCGTACCTTTAAGGATATTACCACAAGCCGACTGAAAACAGTTACTCGTTACTTATTACCTATTGAATAAGTAACAGAACATTGAAAACAGTTACTTGTTACTTATTACCTATTGAATAAGTAACAGAACATTGAAAACAGTTACTTGTTACCTATTGAATAAGTAACATAACATTGAAAACAGTTACTCGTTACTTATTACCTATTGAATAAGTAACATAACATTGAAAACAGTTACTTGTTACCTATTGAATAAGTAACAGAACATTGAAAACAGTTACTCGTTACTTATTACCTATTGAATAAGTAACATAACATTGAAAACAGTTACTTGTTACCTATTGAATAAGTAACAGAACATTGAAAACAGTCACTTGTTACTTATTCCAATAAGTAACAGAGTATTGAAAACAGTTCCTTGTTACTTATTCGAATAAGTAAGTCTTGAAAAGTTACTTGTTACTTATTCCAATAAATAACAGTTACTTATTTGAATAAGTAAGTCTTGAAGTTACTTGTTACTTATTCAAATAAGTAATAGTTACTTATTCAAATAAGTAATAGTTACTTATTTGAATAAGTAACAGTCTTGAAAACAGTTCCTTGTTACATATTCTAATAAGTACCGTAACTGTTACTTATTCGAATAAGTAACAGTCTTGAAAACAGTTATTTGTTACTTATTCTATTAAGTAACAGTTATTTATTCCAACTGGTAACAGTTACTTATTCGATTAAGTAAGTCTTGATAACAGTTATTTGTTACTGGTTACTTATTCCAATAGGTAACAATTACTTATTTGAATAAGCAATATTCTTGTGAACAGTTACTAGTTACTTATTCTAATAAGTAACAGTTACTTATTCGAATAAGTAAGTCTTGAAAAGTTACTTGTTACTTATTCCATTAAGTAACAGTTACTTGTTACTTATTCTAATAAGTAAGTTACTTATTCGAATAAGTAACAGTCTTGAACACAGTTACTAGTTACTTTTTCCAGTAAGTAACAGTTTTGGAAACAGTTACTTGTTCATATAAGTAACAGTCTTGAAAACAGTTACTTGTTACTTATTCTAATAAGAAAGTTACTTATTCGAATACGTAACCGTCTTGAAAAGTTACATGTTACTTATTCCATTAAGTAACAGTTACTTATTCGAATAATTAACAGTCTTGAAAACAGTTACTTGTTACTTATTCTAATAAGTAACAGTTACGTATTCGAATAATTAACAAGTAACTGTTTTCAAGACTGTTACTTATTCAAATAAGTAAGTTACTTATTGGAATAAGTAACTAGTAACTATTTTCAAGACTGTTACTTATTCAAATAAGTAACTGTTACTTAATGGAATAAGTACCATGCAACTGTTTTCAAGATTGTTACTTATTCGAATAAGTAACTGTTACTTATTGGAATAAGTAATAAGTAACTGTTTTCATGACTGTTATTTATTCAAATTAGTTACTGTAACTTAACAGAATAAGTAACAAGTAACTGTTTTCAAGAATATATTACTTATTCGAATAAGTAAGTTACTTATTCGAATAAGTAAGTCTTGAAAGTAGTTACTAGTTACTTATTCGAATAAGTAACTTGTTACTTAATAGCATAAGTAGCAAGTAACTGTTTTCAAGACTGTTACTTATTTGAATAAGTAACTTAGTTATTGGAATAATGAACAAGTAACTGTTTTCAAGACTCTGTTACTTATTTGAATAGGCCTAAGTAACTTACCTATTGGAATAAGTAACAAGCAACTGTTACCTATAGGAATAAGTAACAAGTAACTGTTTTCAAGACTTTGTTACTTATTCATTATTGGAATAAGTAACAAGTAACTGTTTTCAAGACTTTGTTACTTATTCATTATTGGAATAAGTAACAAGTAACTGTTTTCAAGACTTTGTTACTTATTTATTATTGGAATAAGTAACAAGTAACTGTTTTCAAGACTGTTACTTATTCATTATTGGAATAAGCAACAAGTAACTGTTTTCAAGACTGTTACTTATTCGTTATTGGAATAAGTAACAAGTAACTGTTTTCAAGACTTTGTTACTTATTCATTATTGGAATAAGTAACAAGTAACTGTTTTCAAGACTTTGTTACTTATTCATTATTGGAATAAGTAACAAGTAACTGTTTTCAAGACTGTTACTTATTCATTATTGGAATAAGTAACAAGTAACTGTTTTCAAGACTTTGTTACTTATTCGTTATTGGAATAAGTAACAAGTAACTGTTTTCAAGACTTTGTTACTTATTCATTATTGGAATAAGTAACAAGTAACTGTTTTCAAGACTTTGTTACTTATTCATTATTGGAATAAGTAACAAGTAACTGTTTTCAAGACTAATACTTATTGGAATAAGCAACTGTTACTTATTGGAATAAGTAACATGTAACTGTTTTCAAGACTGTTACTTATTCGCATAAGCAGGCCTAACTGTTACCTATTGGAATAAGTAACAAGTAACTGTTTTCAAGACAGTTAACTATTCGAATAAGTAACTAACTTAATGGAATAAGTAACATGTAACCGTTTTCAACTTACTTATTCGAATAAGTAACTGTTACTTATTGGAATAAGTAACAAGTAACTGTTTTCAAGACTTTGTTACTTATTCGTTATTGGAATAAGTAACAAGTAACTGTTTTCAAGACTGTTACTTATTCGTTATTGGAATAAGTAACAAGTAACTGTTTTCAAGACTTTGTTACTTATTCGTTATTGGAATAAGTAACAAGTAACTGTTTTCAAGACTTTGTTACTTATTCATTATTGGAATAAGTAACAAGTAACTGTTTTCAAGACTAACTAATTAGAATAAGTAACAAATAACTGTTTTCAAGACTGTTTCTTAATGGAATAAGTAACAAGTAACTGTTTTCAAGACTTACTTATTTAAATAAGTAACTGTTACTCATTGGAATAAGTAACAAATAACTGTTTTTAAAACGGTTACTTATTCAAATAAGTAACTGTTACTTAATGGAATAAGTAACATGTAACTGTTTTCAAGACTAATACTTATTGGAATAAGTAACATGTAACTGTTTTCAAGACTAATACTTATTGAAATAAGTAACATGTAACTGTTTTCAAGACTAATACTTATTGGAATAAGTAACATGTAACTGTTTTCAAGACTAATACTTATTGGAATAAGTAACATGTAACTGTTTTCAAGACTAATACTTATTGGAATAAGTAACATGTAACTGTTTTCAAGACTTACTTATTAGCATAAGTAGGCCTAACTGTTACCTATTGGAATAAGTAACATGTAACCGTTTTCAACTTACTTATTAGCATAAGTAGGCCTAACTGTTACTTATTGGAATAAGTAACAAGTAACTGTTTTCAAGACTGTTACTTATTCGACTAAGTAACTGTAACTTAATGGAATAAGTAACGTAACTTTTTTCAACTTACTTATTCGAATAAGTAACTGTTACTTATTGGAATAAGTAACAAGTAACTGTTTTCAAGACTGTTACTTATTCGATTAAGTAACTGTTTTCAAGACCGTTCTTATTCGAATAAGAAATTTTCTAATTGGAATAAGTAAAAAGAAACAGTTTTCAATACGGTACTCTGTTACTTATTGGGGTTTAATTGTAGTTTCGGTTTCACAGCACACTCATCAATTTTTATGGCTTTTATAAATTTGTCATAGCCTATACCATACTTCATTCCTATATGTCAGTAGCGGCGCAAATGGAATTATAATTACTGTACTGTGAAAAAGTTAATACAGTAAACTTCCGTTAATCCGAAGGGCAGCGGACCGGCCCTCGTTCGGATTAGTGGATTTTTCGGATTATCGGACTTTACCCCTATGAACCTGTGTATGACGAAAACATTGAGGCATTAGGCCACCCAAATGACACAATGGTGCACACACACATATCATATGTTCATGAAATCACTTCAAAAATTTACCATTGTCATTGTAGCCTATTACCTACTTCAAAACATTCAGATTAATGGTCAAAGGAATCTGCTGATATAAACGTCTTCTTCTTCTTTCCGTCTACTAGCGAGTTTGTCTTGATCTTGAAGATCAGATGTGTTTTCGGGAAGTAATGCCCTAACAACGGCCCTTCCCTGAGAGGTTCTTGTAATTTTCATTTTGTGATTTTCCTTTTGTGACGTGCTCTGTTATATTATATTGTATTGAAGCAATTGAAAGCACCCCTTGGGACGCTCCGATCACTGAACTATAAATAGTAGCGTATCGGAATATGTCCAAAGGTGCGTTTTAAGCTTTTTCAAGACTACTACGTCCAAAGCATTGTTTTTCAAGACTCAGCCTGATGCGCTTCCAAAGGTGTGGTTTCAAGCTCAAGAGAATGCGCTTGCAGAAAATGCGGTGGAAAGCCAGTAGCGCATCGGTGTGTCCCCCCAGAGGGATGCAAGAGCAAGAGCAAAACAAACTCTCTAGTCAGATGATGTTGGAAGAAGAAGAAGGTTTTTTTACGTTTTAGGAATCATAGCGTTTCCTTTGACCATTAATCTGAATTGTTTTGAAGTAGGTTACTAGGCTACAATCCAATGGTAAAACTTTTTAAAAAAGTGAATTCATGAACATATACTATATGTGTTATGGTGTGGCTCCATATATGTGGCCATTTGAGTTGGACTAATGCCTCAAAAAGGGGACTTTGGGACTTCAATTGCTTCGGAGCAATCGGTGAATTACGGATTTGGCCTCAAACTTCTTGAATTCGGTAGCATTCGGGTGAATATCGGATTTGGCCCAATTGAAAAATTTGTTGTAAAAATTTGGACTATTGGGAGATTCGAATCATCGGTCGTCGGATTAACAGACTTTTACTGTAGTTTCCTCCTGTTATCTATAGTCAAAGCTGAAGATTGCGAAGTAAATACCGTAGACTTCATCAATTTTGTTGAGACTTCGACTTCGACGCCTAATCTTTCTTTTTTCTATACACACCCTTTGGGTATTCTATCCGCTCCTTGTGTTTCTTTCCTCGTTCCATAGCTGCGTTGTGGACGGCCACTTCCTCCTCACCTCATGTTCCTCAGGATCTATTTCTTTCTTTTTCTAATATATTCTCTCTTAATATATTATTTCCCATCCATACAGCAGACGACTCATCCTTACATACTATTAGCAGAGCAATTCAACGACCCATCCTCAAAATCGCCTAAAATGGAGATGTAGATTAATGCTTCCAAAACTTTCTCCCAATCTATCTAACAGGATCTCTCCCAGCGGACTATCCCTTATTTTCAACATACCAAAGTCATTCCCCCTTTAATATTATTTACCAGTCTGTGGCAGCTCCTGGTGGCAAAGGGGGTTCCCCACCACTCTGCTCTGTCTGTACAGATTGTTGTATGTATTGTTCAATGTTGGGGAGGTTCCACCACAATCAAAAAGTTGAAGGCCTTTCGTATCGTGTTTCCACTCAACCTCTGCAATCTCTTCTCCGCAGCAATTTGCATTTTCTTCACGTATATAACAATAATTATCCAGTTTCCTTCTATACATGTTTTAAAGTATCCCACGCCAAATATACTCTGTGCAACTCTCAACCAATTAAAACGTTACTCTCAACTTTCTTCTACTCATTCTGAGCTCTTGGTCAGTGGAGAACTAATTTTCTCCTATTCCACCTATTTTAGTATTTTTCTCCTCTTGAGTAAATGCTTCCAGCGTCTGTCACAGGTCGCCCCTTATTCAAAAAAAAAAAAAAAAAAAAAAAAAAATAAAAAAAAAAAAAAAATTTTGTTGTCGGACGTCACATATTTGTTTTCGGTTTCCACACATCCAACACAAAGCTACACCTTTTTCTGGTCCGGTAATAGTATTTAAAACGATATAATAACTTTTTAAATGTGGTTTTCGACGAGAATAATACGGCGCGTTTGTGCCGAAAATCCACGGAAGTCCGTCGTCGTTGATCCGATCGTCGGTTTGTTTATTACAGGACGCTAGACGACGCATGACAAAAATATTGTCATTAACCTAACCTAACAACCTAATCGATAAATCTACAGTTATACTACCCCTATTTTGTCGCTATTCTGTTGGTACTAATGGGTTAATATTATTATTAGTAGACTTAGTATGGTTTGATGATGCGCGGAAATGTATATTTGACTTGAAATAGATACATTGAAGTATTACAAACCTTCGCGAACCCATAAACAGGGAACGTGAGCTGGGTTTAGACCATCGCGCACCCATAAACAGGGAACGTGAGCTGGGTTTAGACCGTCGGCGAGACAGGTTAGTTTTCGGTTAGGTTAGGTTAGGCTAATGTTAAAAATACTAAAATGTGACGGTCCTCGGTATTAAACAACACTGTATATCAAATAAAAAATAAAAAACAACAAATTACCTGAAAACTCGTACGGTATCTAGTTGGTGATAAATTTTATAAAAAAAAAAAAAAAAATCGGTTTCCGCGTCTGCTGAACCATCCAAAAACACGCTAAAAGGCGTGTTTTGAAGAGGGAAGGTGGTGGGGGGTAGTGGGGGAGGGGTAGTATAACTGTAGATTTACCACCTAATCTAACCTGGGGGGTCTGCTGCCGCTCCCAGACCCCCGCCGCTGCTCTAAATAATGATGTAGAAGACATAAAATCACTAAAAAGTACTGCGGGAGAGCGAAAAAAACACCTCCACACTCCGCCATTTTAAGTCCACCGCCAAGGCGGGAGGGAAGTAGTAGGCTAACTTCGAGTGTAAAGTAAACAAAGCGACGCCGCTACTTCCACGAACGCAACAGAGTTCTCTTGGTACTTATCACCGAAACTACCACTAATTATTTCTCAATATATGAAGGCTATTATAGAATAAGGATGTTGCAAAGATCATAATAAAATGTGTTTCAACCTCCGGAGATACATTTTATGTGCACTATATAAAGTAAAAACAAACTGTAAAAACAAAAAACTCTCCCTATTGATGGCAGTGATATTCTTATCAAGCCCCTTACTGTAAAAATAGATGCCGATTTCAATAATTCATGGGGGGGGGGGCAAAGCCCCCCCTCAACCCATCCTGTATCCAAAGGCAAAACAAAAATGTATATTTACCCTGAAAATGACTTACATCTGAGTGTTTTAAGATCTTTGGATAATGGGAGAAATAAAATTTACCGGGGATTGTAAATAATTTCAACTACTGTAAAATGATGAAAACTACTTAAAACCAAAAATAAAAACCACGGGAAAATTAGTGGTAGTTTCGGTTATATTTTCCGTTCTCTTTATATTTAGTCTCGTATTATTAATATTAAAGTGTCCCCATTGTTTTTTTAGTGTTTCGTACACCAGAAAAGGGTGTAGCTTGGTGTTGGATGCGTGGAAACCAAAAACAAATAGTTATTAAATCCTTGGTGGTACCGGTCAAATGGGTGTCCTGTAGGTAAAATCGTACCGGAAAAACACCTTAAAACACCCTAATCAATGAAGGAACTGATTAAAAAAAGGATTAGCCTATAATAGAACAAACTCATACGTGACCTAAAATGCATATTGACCTTTTACCCTTATTGGAATAAGTAACAAGTAACTGTTTTCAATGTTCTGTTACTTATTCAATAGGTAATAAGTAACAAGTAACTGTTTTCAATGTTGTTACTTATTCAATAGGTAATAAGTAACAAGTAACTGTTTTCAATGTTATGTTACTTATTCAATAGGTAACAAGTAACTGTTTTCAATGTTCTGTTACTTATTCAATAGGTAATAAGTAACAAGTAACTGTTTTCAGTCGGCTATTACCACAGATGTATTACCAATTTATATATTATTATTAAAGTTTTGTTAGTTTGAATTAAATAAACCTTACTTTTCGGGAACGGCATTTAAAGTTCACTATCACTGAACACGGCGCGTCGTGTAGGCCTATACGAGGTTCAGGCAGAAAAAAGCTTGTAAATACTCATCATCATATACGGTAGCCTATATTGCCAGCACGAGGCAAATAACAGATAAATATAGCAGTCAAAATAGACCGGAATGTAACCGCGAGAACACGACTTACTTAAACAAGACGACTGTATGCCCGGATACTATATCCTTCCCCTATTTTTTCCCTCACCCAAACTCTCCCGTAAATTGTTGGGGTATCGAAATTGCAATCAACAATGAAAATGGCAATAATAATGGCTTTCCTCACTTTATAACAATTAATAAACCATAATAAACCATTAAAATAAAAAATAAATATCAATAAAATACCTAAAAAAACAGGAGTTGTTGTTCTAAAGAATTACCAGATTTTTCCCTTTTTATCCTCTTTAACACTCAATGAGCGGCCTAGGCGGTAACTTCTACTACCTGCCAAGCGGGTGGTTTTACCCTAAACGAGCTTATTTCCGTGCTCTTTTTCATGCATAAACAAGAGCCAGAGCGTAATACAATTATGTATCCCTGAAAGGGCGTTAATTGAGTTTTCCAATGATACCTGAACCGTCCTTCTACGATCACTGGTTGTCTTGCAACGATCGAGCAACCGAAGGGCAAAATCCCTAAAATACGGTAATTTCCTGACATGTTTCCCTGTCTAGGGAGGTAGTGAGTGTGGATGTGTGTGGAGGCGCGAGAGCCATGCCGAACGGTCAGAGTCAACCTACGCTCCTCCCACCGCTCGGACTCATTCTCAGAGCCGATAATGTGCTCAAAATTGCATGCTACTATAGCCGGGCCCTGCCACATAGTCCTTGGTTCTCTTGTCCGACTATAGCCGGGCGCTGCTCTTAAGGGGTTAACTCTCCATTTTCCCTGATCTTCATAGCCCTTCCCACTAGGGGCCCAGGGGAGGGGAGGGGGGGGGGGGGGTGAATAGCCTATAGATTGTTAAATAATGGGTAAATACCCATTTCCTTGCTGTAAAACAACACTGTAGCCTATCAATGAAAAAAATAAAAATAAATAAATATAATATAAAAGTAACTCTTGGCTGTCACACGGTAAAAATTTAGGGAAGGATGTAGTCGTCCGGCTTGCTCAGTTGATAGCGTGCCTGCTTCCCATCTTGCAGGTCTCGCGTTCAATCCCCGCTCATGTTTAAACAAAAATCTGAGATATAGCCGGCAGTTACCGTCTCTCCATGAGCAAGGGAGATGGGTAATGGTCTCTGGTTGATTAACCCGGGAACTGCGGGAAGACTCTTAAGAGTTCCCCCGGCGGACTGCGGGAAGACTCTTAAGTGTCAGGGGGAAAAAAATCAATTTAAAACACTGAAAAAAAAAAAAAAATTTGGCCCCTGGGCCAAATATCACTCCTCCACCTCCCCTCCTTCAGTTATCACCTATTTTCCCTGTTATTCCCTTTTCCTGTGGTCTATTTTCGTGCTAACATTAGCGAGTTGGTAGCAGGGCGTTGTCATCACTGTTAGCAAGCGAGTGCAAGAGAGAGAGAGAGAGAGAGAGTATCGATCGACAGTCTCTCTCCAGAGGTGGAAGAAAGTGGTGGGCTGGGAGGTTGCCTCAGCCATACATTGTGTAACTCCCGGCCTGTATCGCCGATTTTGACCATCCAAACGCAGTTTCCACTTGTTTTATTGTTGAAACAGGTTAATACCTTTATAATCAACCTATAATAGGCGCATATGGATAAGTATTAATGCTCTTTATGGTAAAATAAATATTTTAGTGATGGGAACAGCTCAAATATGTTAGCACAGGAGTGTGGTGTCTCATACCCCCCATGCGCACTTCAGAGGTTAAAGAAGTGTCAAGTGCTTGTGAATCCTCAAAGGAGGAGATACGGGCACTATACCAGGAATCGGTATTAGGTCCCCTGTTGTTTCTTATATACATAAATGACCTAGATTTAGGTATAACTAGTAGGATAAGTAAATTCGCAGACGATACTAAAATGGGGAGATCAATTGATTCAGATAGCGATATAGAGTGCCTCCAAAGGGATCTAGATACCTTACATGAATGGTCAGTAAATTGGCAGATGAAGTTTAACATTGACAAATGCAAGGTATTAAAGATAGGGAAGATGCAAACAAATGTTAAATATAAACTACCTAATTTAGAATTAGAAAATTCATACTGCGAGAAAGATCTAGGTGTGTTTGTTAGCAATGATTTGAAGCCTAGAAAACAGTGTATAAGAGTTCGTAATAAGGCAAACAGGATTCTCGGGTTCATCTCTAGGAGTTTGAGTAACAGAACTACTGATGTTATCTTAAAACTTTACTTGTCATTAGTGAGACCCCATATGGATTATGCTGTCCAATTTTGGTGTCCTTATTACAGAATGGACATAGATTCATTGGAGAGAGTTCAGCGTAGAATGACAAAAATGATCCATAATATTAGAAATCTTCCGTATGAAGAAAGGTTGAAGAAATTAGGTTTACATTCGTTAGAGAGACGCAGAGTTAGAGGGGATATGATAAGAGGTGTTCAAGTGGGTTAGTGGGATTAACAAAGGGGACATGACAAATGTACTAAAGCTCAGTGATAGCGAAAGAACTCGTACCAATGGTTTCAAATTAGATAAATTTCGTTTCAGAAAAGATATAGGCAAATGGAATGGACTACCAAGTGCTATAGTGGGATTACAAACGGTAGGGAGCTTTAAGATAAAATTGGATAAGCATATGGACGAGAAGGGTTGGGTGTGAAGGGGGATCAGCCGGGTTGGGCCAATCAGCGCTCTGCAGACCCCCGTAATCCTGCGTTAATCTCTAACCGTTTTGGTAAGATGATCCTCAGGGTATTAGAGTGTTGAGCCTATAATTGGGCTTTGTAATTGGGGTTGTGTGGGACAGGGATCTGCCTTGCTTAGGCCAATCGGCTTTCTGCAGACTCCCATTTTCTAATGTTCTATATAAGTACTCAGACGATTATTATTATTATTATTTTTGGGCGTACGGTCCGACGGTCATCATGTTTACATAGGTCGATTGCTCGCCGTTAAGTTCCCGTCTATTTTTTCTGTTATTTGCCCCCTGCTGGCAATATATATGATGATGAAAAGGTGCAATTTTACTATAGGGGTGCACATTTGACAGGTACTGTACCACCAAGAACCTCCGACTTCTACCGGTACCTCAGTGTAAGTGTGTTGTGGGGGAATACTGGGCGCTCCGCCAACCCGTAAGTAAGTTAGTACGGTAACTTATGACGGACAGGGTTAAGTAGACTTGGATATCAGAAGAATTTTCAGTGCTAAATGTACCAGTACCTGTATATAATATCCATTAAATATGGAAGAGGAGGTGGGGATCAGGTCAGAAGTGTGTGTAGCCTTGTAAAGAGTGAAGATGTGGGAAAGCATCAAGAATTTATGGAGTGTGTGGAAATGCTGAGGCATGGTGGTGAAGTAGTGATTGAATGGGTATGGACATTGTGTAAACTAGTATGGGAGAAGGGAAGTACACCTGATGACAGGAAGACAGGCATAATAGTCCCCTTGTATAAGGGTACCGGTAAAGGAGAATGAGGAGTGTGTGGTAATCACCGGGGAATATTATGTCTTCTAAGCGTAGTAGGGAAGATGTACCGGTACAGTAGGATAGTGATTGAGAAAGTGAGAGCGAGAATGGAGAAATGGGTACGGTAGGTGACGAGCAGGGCGAGTTTAGGAAGGGAAGAGGATGTATAGATCAGATTTATCCCGGTATCCTGAAATGTGTTGTGGAGAAATAGCTGGAAAAGCAACAAAAGCTGTATGTTGCCTTTATGGACTTGGAGAAAGCCTGACAGAGTGGACAGAGAAGGTACCGGTTTGTGGAAAGTACTTAGAATATAATATATTCCACTCCATATTATGGAGTAGATGGCAATTTGCTGAAAGCAGTGAAGAGCATGTATGAGGGTGCAAAGGCGGCAGTACGTGTGGAGAATGAGCAGAGCGAGTTCTTTGATCTGAATGTTAGGTTGAAACAGGGGTGGGTGATGTCCCCGTGGTTGTTTACTGTATATATGGATGGAGTCATGAAAGAAATACAAATAAGAGCAGGGGATGTTGGTGTATCGCTGATAAGGGAGGGAAACGAGTGGAAGCTACCTATAGCCTACTGCTGTTTGCTGATGATACAATTCTGAAGAGCAATAATGAATGGGAGTTGCAGGGTCTGGTAAATATGTTTGGAACAGTGTGCGAAAAGCGGAATTTGAAGTAAACAGTCTTTGAAAGGGGTGAATCCACAGAGTGTGAGGTGAAGTTGAATGGTCAGGCTATGGAGATTGTCAGCTCATTTAAGTATCTCGGTAGTGTGCTGAGTAAGGATGGGAGTACCGGTATGGATGAAGAAGTGCGGGAGAGGATGCAACAGGGGAAGAGGGTTGTAGGAATGCTGAAAGTGGTAACAGGAAATAGGGTGGTCACCATGGAAGTGAAGAAGTCCTTGCATGACAGTGTGGTAATCCTGACACTGACTTACGGAAGCGAAGCATGAACGTTGGTGGAAATACGGTACCGTACTTAGACAAAGAGTGAGAGGGGTGGAAATTAGTTACTGGTACTTGAGAAGTGCGTGCGGAGTTACATAGAGGGATAGACAGACGAATAAGGAAGTAAGAGGGAGGTGTGATGTGGATGTAGATGTGCTAGAAAGTGTGAAAAGGAACACATTGAGATGGTTCGGCCATATGAAACGTATGGGAAGCGAGAGAATGACTAAGAGGGTGTACGAGAGCAAGGTGGAAGGGCAGAGAGGTTGAGGTAAACCGAGAGAGAGGTGGAAGGGTGGAGTGAAGAAGTATATGGATGAAGGCGGTGCTGGTTGGGAGGAGAGGCGTCGACTTACTGGGGACAGAGGTGCATGGGGGCATTTCGTTCGTGGCCACCCCTTCAGGGATCACGGCGTCAGGCAGTAGATAGAAAACAGTGAGGATGTCTGAGAGAGCTTTGAATGTTATAGGACTTAGCGTTTTTTTCAGTAATATCGGGTTATATAAATGTCATAAAAATCATTCTCCAACAGTTAAATATACATGACATGAGTACAGTAAAAGGATTCCTTAAACCGACCCCCTTCCGCGTTTACGTGGACACTATTTAACATAGGTTTCATTGGGAAATCGACATAGGTCGTACCAGGCTCACCAATCTTGGAACCCCATTTCCCCCCAAATACATCCAATAAATACATATTATTTAAGGAAAATTCTTATAAATACATATTATGAGGAGATTAATTACCACACTCTTTATTTGAAATCAGTCATATATAGCCTAGCCTAACTGATCGGCATAATTTCGCCGCTTTGTCCGACACGGCGCGTCGTGCATACGAGGTTCAGGCAGAAAGAAGCGGCAAGAATGTAGTTACCGGGTGTACCGTCCGGCTCACCATCATGTTCCCGTCTATTTTGACTGCCTTTGGATACAAAAAATACATTACCCTAACCAAACAACCTAACCTAGTATTATAGATTTATAAGTACAGTAGGCCTATTTATTTTATTATAAGTATTTATAGATGATTTATGTTGTATGTCGGTAGTGGTACACCCGGTAACTACATCCATCCCAAAAAAGCTTGTAAATACTCATCATATACGGCAGCCTATATTGCCAGCAGGAGGCAAATAACAGATAAATATAGCAGTCAAAATAGACCGGAATGTAACCGCGAAAACACGACTTACCGTACATAAACAAGACGACTGTATGCCCGGATACTATATCCTTCCCCTATTTTTTCCCTCATCCAAAACCCATATAAATCCAAAATATATTGCCCTCAGGGAGCAAATACCGAAAATTCGCCGTGAACTTAACCACGGCGATCAACAAATATAAACATGACGGCGGCGGGGGAGGCGTCGGACTCTTGCAGTCAAGTTCCCATCTATTTTGAATGCCATTGGATACAATAATATAACTGGTAACAATAGAAATCCAGTTGGGGTGGAGTGAGTAATAGCCTACCCCAACTGCATTTTTATTGTTACCAGTTTTACCCAACCAGCAGGGGTATGGGGGCGGCAGCCCCCACCCATAATACTAGAATAGGTTAGATAATTATTAGGTTATTAGGTTAGGCTAATGTCTTCTCAAAGTTAACTAGGCCTAGGCCTATTTGGACAAACTGGATTTTAGGTCACATACGGGATATGATGTTCTAAATGTGTACTATAGCTTTGTCATAGAGTATTAGTCACCACAATAGGCAAGAATGTAGTTACCGGGTGTACCCCCATCATGTTCCCGTCTATTTTGACTGCCTTTGGATACAAAAATACATTACCCTAACCAAACAACCTAACCTAACCTAGTATTATAGATTTATAAGTATGCCTAGTATTATAGATTTATAAGTATTTAGGCCTATTTTATTATAAGTATTTATAGATGATTTATGTTGTATGTCGGTAGTGGTACACCCGGTAACTACATCCTTCCCCCACAATATATGTCTCTACCGCTGCATATTAGGCCTAAATTATTTTTCCTTAGACATTGTGGGTTAAATAAGGGTGGAAGGAAAAATGGCGGCCAACTTGGATCAGCCGAGAACTAATATTTTTTCACTTTTTTACCGTATTTCTAGTATTTTATCATATTCTATATCAATGCTAATCTTGCGGGGGTCTGGGGGCGGCAGCCCCCAGGTTAGGTTAGGGTAATGACAAATTATGGTTTTAGGGGATAGGGGGCATGTTTTAATATTGCAAATAATGGGTAAATATGAATTTGCAGAAGGAAAAACACCTTAACCCTTCCTCCCCGGGCTGTCTTACCCAATGACGGTCGCCCCTACCCGGGCGATATGGCTGAAAAACGTCTAGGCCTAGGCTACCGTATTTATGTTTATTTTCACTGCTAGAACTTTCCCACTCATCTATAATCGTAGTGCGGTTTTCAATCTGTATTTTGGCATTGAGTAGAGCTCTGTAAGTCAACTGGTTCAGTTGTGATGACGATTTCAGTGGAGCCAATATTGCAGAGATGTTGCCAATATGGGGGCTTTTTAGACACTAATTTCGTCATGACGTCAGAACAATAACATTGAGGAGTCTTCTCCTTCTTGTTTTCGGAGGTGCGGTGACGAACGCTTGGGTTTGTTGACATACGTCGTACGCACGGCGTTCGGACCAAGCTTAATTAGGCTATTAAGCTCATGCCTTAGATAAGGCATACCGGGTAGCGGTAGCGGCCCTTCTTTCGTGCTGTCCTTACCCAAGGCAGACCGGGTAGGAAGGGTTAAAACACACTAATTAATGAAGGAACTGATGAGAAACAGGATTATAATAGGCTAGCCTACAAAAAACATACGTGACCTAAAATCCAATATGACCGACTATTTTGATAACATAGGCTAGGCTATTACCCACTCCACTCCCTGAAATTCGAGCCAACTTTCGTCAAAAGTTGGCTCGGGTTTTCAAAAAATTGGGTCTCGAAATGTATAGGCCTAGGCCTAAACCCAAGCCAACTTTTATTTACAAAAGCAATAGGCCTCTACGAGTAGGCCTAGGCCTATACGGTATTAGGCTATATTCACTTTATACACTTTTTACCCCTCAATTTCCCTAGGCTATTCGGCCGTACCCCCATAGCATGTAGTAGGCTAGGCCTATAGCCTAGCCTAGATCTTTCATGCAGAAGATGGAAATTTGTCACATGAACATTTGAGTAGGCTATGCTAGGTTCATAAGTTGGACATACACATATAAAACTTACCTCACATTGGTGCAAACGTCTTCCACACTACCCACAATGGGATAGTTTGCCTAGTGCGTATTAATTTTCCAATAATGTTGGATAAGGGCGAGCCTATCACCCACTTCACCACCATTGTCGTTAGTTCATCACCATCATCAGAAGTTTCACCACTAGTATTTCTCTGCCTGTCACTTTCACCAATATCCACATCACGAACACCATCACCTCTCTGTCTCACACCACTTGTTCCAGCTAATAACATGATATCGTTTCAAAATCTGTAGATTGACGAAGTCTTCTGGTTTCCTCTTAGGCCTATAGGCTATCTTTATAATCCCATATGTTCTACTATGCTCTTCCATAGTGCTGCCTACCACTTCTTCCTACGTGGTATTATGATGATTACGGCCACAACACAAAACGTAAATACAGCAGGTAAGGAGCAGGTAAGAGCGGTATCCCATCCCCCTTGAACATGTTTAGTGTTTACCAAAACTTACCCACGTGACACGTCTGAGACAGGGTTGCTAGATCTGAACATATGACTAAATACCGCTAAATTCGTTCTTACAAGTCGCTAGACAGTTAGATAGGCTTATGGATAGTAAATTTAAGACAAATATAGCTCGAATACTGCCACAGTCTCTGGAATATCGCTTATAAATGGCTGAAATATCTATAATATCGATATGACTTGTGTCGCTATGCGTAAATACCTCAATACTTAGCGAAACGTCGCTAAATTGGCACTTTTGCACTGTAGGAGGCTTGCTGCCGCTACTACCAAACGTATTGTACCGCATTTGTTTCCAATTTATTTGAACATAAACGAAATATAGTACATGATATGATACTCCAGGCGAAAGGGGGCGGTGGCTGAGTCCATTATTTAAAATCAGACCTATTAAAAGTGTGTGGGACATTTAAAAATAGCCGAAAACTGAACTTTAACATACGTTTGGAATGCAGCATGATAATGCTCTGACAAATAGGGCAGTTACATGAAAATGCATGTTTTCAACATATTTATGTACTAACTAAAGGTACTCCCCTTAAAAAGGATGGCAAGGTAAATGCATATGATTAAACTTTCAGGTGTTAAGTTTCTCGAATACATTCAACCAATGGAAAATAATGTTAGTCGATCTTCTCTGTGTCGGCCCCTTCCCGGAAACCATATGGGTGAACAGGGACAAGAACTAGGTGTCATTACAAACTCATTTCTGCATTATATATTGTGAGTGAGGAGGCTGGTGGTCTGAGTCAGCTGATGAGGGGCTTAATGGTGTCTGGGGGGGCCAGTTGAGTTTATGCAATCCAGTTCTGTTTATTAATGCAGTCGTGAACACTACTAGCTACGCAACCAACTGATTATGCATCGAAAACAACGAGGCAATACAATATGTTTCAAGATTGGCTTTCAATATTCATATACTCAAAATGATGTATACTTTCCAGCGCTCACTACTGTACATGTACACACACATGTGAACAATACTCAATACATTGTATTGAGTATTGTTCACATGTGTGGGGAGGTTCCTCTCACACCGCTCTCCTAGACAAAGTTGAAAGGAAGGCCTTTCGTATCATTAACTCCCGCCCACTCACCAACTCTCTGCAATCCCTCTCTCTCCGCCGCAATGTTGCATCTCTCTCGCTATTCTATCGCTACTATAATAATCAGTGTTCCTCAGAGCTATCCCAGTGCATACCACCTCCTTTACGTAGGGCACGTGGTACCCGTCTTGCAACTCAATCCCACCCCTACTCTGTGCAACTCTCCAACCCAAGAGTGAAACGTTACTCTCAAACTTTTTTCTACTCAACAGCTGAGCTCTGAAACTCTCTCCCAGAATCAGTCTTTCCCTCTTCCTATGACTTGAATTGCTTCAAACTCCGTGTGTCCAGGCATTTTGGCTCGAACGTCCCTTGATTTTGGCCCTGTCACTCTTTCAACTATGGGGGAGGCACTCGCTATAGGCAGTTATGCCTTTTGCCTCCCTCAATCACATAGAAAAAAAAAATACGACAACATTGCGTCTTTTATGATTGACTCTCTACGTACATATAACGCAGCTCCTACTGTATATAATTTACCTTGATAAAGATAATGTAGTGGATTAGAATAAATCAGATTTGATTAAGTTAGAATAATTTAGGCTAGGCTGACTGATTGAGATATCATATGTACAGGTTAGAACAAGGTTGCATTAAATATAGTTGCATTCGAGGGAACTCTAATGAGCCATATGTGTAGGGTGTTGGTGTGTAGGGTGTTGGTGGGTGTAGGGTGTTGGGGTGTAGGGTGTTGGGGTGTAGGGTGTTGGTGTGTAGGGTGTAGGGTGTTGGTGTGTAGGGTGTTGGGGTGTAGGTTGTTGGTGTGTAGGGTGTTGGTGTGCAGAGTGTTGGTGTGTAGGGTGTTGGTGTGTAGGGTGTTGGTGTGTAGGGTGTTGGTGTGTAGGGTGTTGGTGTACAGAGTGTTGGTGTGCAGAGTGTTGGTGTGTAGGGTGTTGGTGTGTAGGGTGTTGGTGTGTAGAGTGTTGGTGTGTAGGGTGTAGGTGTGCAGAGTGTTGGTGTGTAGGGTGTTGGTGTGTAGGGTGTTGGTGTGTAGGTTGTTGGTGTGTAGAGTGTTGGTGTGTAGGTTGTTGGTGTGTAGAGTGTTGGTGTGTAGGGTGTTGGTGTGTAGGTTGTTGGGGTGTAGGGTGTTGGTGTGTAGGGTGTTGGTGTGTAGGGTGTTGGTGTGTAGGGTGTTGGTGTGTAGGGTGTTGGTGTGTAGGGTGTTGGTGTGTAGAGTGTTGGTGTGTAGGGTGTTGGTGTGTAGAGTGTTGGTGTGTAGAGTGTTGGTGTGTAGAGTGTTGGTGTGTAGGTTGTTGGTGTGTAGAGTGTTGGTGTGTAGGGTGTTGGTGTGTAGGGTGTTGGGGTGTAGGGTGTAGGTTGTTGGTGTGTAGGGTGTTGGTGTGTAGGGTGTTGGTGTGTAGGGTGTTGGTGTGTAGGGTGTTGGTGTGTAGGGTGTTGGTGTGTAGGGTGTTGGTGTGTAGGGTGTTGGTGTGTAGGTTGTTGGTGTGTAGGTTGTTGGTGTGTAGGGTGTTGGTGTGTAGAGTGTTGTGTGTAGGTGTTGGTGTGTAGGGTGTTGGTGTGTAGGTTGTTGGTGTGTAGGGTGTTGGTGTGTAGGGTGTTGGTGTGTAGGTTGTTGGTGTGTAGGGTGTTGGTGTGTAGGGTGTTGGTGTGTAGGGTGTTGGTGTGTAGGGTGTTGGTGGGTGTAGGGTGTTGGTGTGTAGGGTGTTGGGGTGTAGGTTGTTGGTGTGTAGGGTGTTGGTGTGTAGGGTGTTGGTGTGTAGGGTGTTGGGGTGTAGGGTGTTGGGGTGTAGGGTGTTGGTGTGTTGAGTGTTTGTGTGCAGGTTGTTGGTGTGTAGGGTGTTGGTGTGCAGAGTGTTGGTGTGTAGGGTGTTGGTGTGTAGGGTGTTGGTGTGCAGAGTGTTGGTGTGTAGGGTGTAGGTGTGCAGAGTGTTGGTGTGTAGGGTGTTGGTGTGTAGGTTGTTGGTGTGTAGAGTGTTGGTGTGTAGGTTGTTGGTGTGTAGAGTGTTGGTGTGTAGGGTGTTGGTGTGTAGGTTGTTGGTGTGTAGGGTGTTGGTGTGTAGGGTGTTGGTGTGTAGGGTGTTGGTGTGTAGGGTGTTGGTGTGTAGGGTGTTGGTGTGTAGGGTGTTGGTGTGTAGAGTGTTGGTGTGTAGAGTGTTGGTGTGTAGAGTGTTGGTGTGTAGGGTGTTGGTGTGTAGAGTGTTGGTGTGTAGGTTGTTGGTGTGTAGAGTGTTGGTGTGTAGGGTGTTGGTGTGTAGGGTGTTGGTGTGTAGGGTGTTGGTGTGTAGGGTGTAGGTTGTTGGTGTGTAGGTTGTTGGTGTGTAGGGTGTTGGTGTGTAGAGTGTTGGTGTGTAGGGTGTTGGTGTGTAGGGTGTTGGGGTGTAGGGTGTTGGGGTGTAGGGTGTTGGGGTGTTGGGTGTTGGGTGTAGGATGTTGGGGTGTAGGTTGTTGGTGTGTAGGGTGTTGGTGTGTAGGGTGTTGGTGGTAGGGGTTGGTGGTAGGGTGTGGTGTGTAGGGTGTTGGTGTGGGTTGTGTGTGTAGGTGTTGTGTGTAGGGTGTTGGTGTGTAGGTTGTTGGTGTGTAGGGTGTTGGTGTGTAGGGTGTTGGTGTGTAGGGTGTTGGTGTGTAGGGTGTTGGTGTGTAGGGTGTTGGTGTGTAGGTTGTTGGTGTGTAGGGTGTTGGTGTGTAGGGTGTTGGTGTGAGTGGGTGTGGTGTTAGTGTTGGTGTGTAGGGTGTTGGGGTGTAGGGTGTTGGTGTGTTGAGTGTTTGTGTGTAGGTTGTTGGTGTGTAGGGTGTTTGTGTGTAGGGTGTAGGGTGTTGGTGTGTTGAGTGTTTGTGTGTAGGTTGTTGGTGTGTAGGGTTTTTGTGTGTAGGGTGTTGGTGTGTAGGGTGTGGTGTGTTGAGTGTTTGTGTGTAGGTTGTTGGTGTGTAGGGTGTTGGTGTGTAGGGTGTTGGGTGAGGGTGTTGTGTAGGGTGTTGGTGTGTAGGGTGTTGGTGTGTAGGTGTGGGTGTGTAGAGTGTGGTGTGTAGGGTGTTGGTGGTAGGGTGTGGTGTAGGGTGTTGGGGTGTAGGGTGTTGGGGTGTAGGGTGTTGGGGTGTAGGGTGTTGGGGTGTAGGTTGTTGTTGTGTAGGGGGTGTAGGGTGTTGGGGTGTAGGGTGTTGGTGTGTAGGTTGTTGTTGTGTAGGGTGTTGGTGTGTAGGGTGTTGGGGTGTAGGGTGTTGGTGTGTAGGGTGTTGGTGTGTAGAGTGTTGGTGTGTAGGGTGTTGGTGTGTAGGGTGTTGGTGTGTAGGGTGTTGGTGTGTAGGGTGTTGGTGTGTAGGGTGTTGCTGTGTAGGGTGTTGGTGTGTAGGGTTTTGGATTGTAGGGTGTTGGTGGGTGTAGGGTGTTGGTGTGTAGGGTTTTGGGATGTAGGGTGTTGGGGTGTAGGGTGTTGGTGTGTAGGGTGTTGGTGTGTAGGGTGTTGAGGTGTAGGGATTTGGTGTGCAGGTTTTTTTAATGTCTTAATCCAAAGGAAATACACAAATAAAATGACAAGACTGCCACACAAGGAACACATCACAGAAGAGACCAATATGTAATTATAGATACTAAAATAAATAATAAATAAAGAAGAGACAGTATTGGCGCCTCCCTCTAACCTGGTGTTGGCTCTAGTGGTCCATTACTCTCCTCTTCTTCCCTCCACCGATTGGCCCTCACCCTCCTCTCTCATCACACATTCTTCTTCCTGCCATACTCTTACTGTGTCTCTCTCCTTCACCCTTCACCACACCCATCACACACACACACACACACACACACACACTCTCTCTCTCTCTCTCTCACCTGATAATCCTGTCAGTTTATTTCACCTTTTCACGTTAAGGGGGTATGGTTGTTTTTTCTGGCCTACCCGTCTTCCTCATGTTTAGCCCCATTAGTTCCAAGATTTTAAGACGTAATTTAAAAGGAGCCGGCCTTCGGTCGGGTCATTGTTCTATCGAAAAATGTACACATTAGACTTTAGTCTTTACAGCCAAGTTTTGAAGCATCTGGGGTAGAAACTCAACACAAAAACATGGCACGGTCTCGGTTCGGTTCGATACATAATATTATACACAGGGTGCCTGGATATTAAGTGCTCAAAATAAAGTAAAAAAATTATCATGGATCGACAGTGGTCATGGGTGTGTTTTTGTTTAAGCTTGATAGAGATCTAAGGAGAAAACTGAAAAATACAAATAAAAAATAACAATACAAGCTAAATAAATGAGCATATATAAACGCCGATCACCCCTTAACATTCTTCATCTCTTTTTCACACCAAGACAACTTTATTTTGTATTTCTCTCCCCCGTCATATCCATCATCGAGCCGCCTTTACTCCTTTACTCCTCCCCTATTGTGTTCTCCCAGCCACCAGCACCCTAAGTACATCTCATTCACACAATAAAATGCACTTCCCTCTATTCAACCCTCTCGCTCTCGCTCGCTCTCTGAAAAATGTACACAATATCCTTAAAGTACTCAACTGATGATTCGATATATCTAAACTCTAAAAATATAAACATGTTTCTTAAACAGAACAGAAAGTATATAGAATCACATAAATGTATGTATTATGAAACCTGTTAAATGGCCTTTTGGTCATTTTCAATATGACTCGCGGCATTATAACAGATTGTTTTCAGCCAAAACTTTGAGGATACATTTATCTATAAATAAAGTACATTGCAGATTATGTGGTAAGACATGTTCTAGCTTTACGAAGTTTTACTAACGTAACCTAACTATTTCTAAATAGACTGGGAGTTTACACAATATTTAGGAATGGTTAGGTAAGATAGATAGATAGGTAAGATTTGGGGGTTATGTAAAGGCTAAGAAATTATACAAATAATGATAATGATGATAATAGTAATATTTAATTACTATAATAATATTGTAAACAAAAATCCTACAACATTTGTATGTATGTTATCTATATTTAAGTATCATGGCAATTGGGATTAACGTCATTAATAACGTCGCGAAAGTCTTACTGAATTGTTATCGGTCATTCCAAAACTGAATGAAATCGTCATGTTGGCCAGATTCCATCGTATCGAACGGGTAAAACTGTAGCGTGAGCGAAACTTACGAATTTCAGTGGGGTGATTAATTTTGGTAAATGCACGGCCACTCCGAGTACAGTGTCGGCACAGTACTATCGACGCCAAAGAAGCACGTTATGTACTCCTAACTTTTTTCGAGTCTATATATATCGTAGGTCACGGCGAGATAGGAGAGGCGACAGGACTTTTGCTACCGACTGTACATACACGCTGTAGTGATCACCGGACAATAGTGACTGGGTTAATTCACCGCCCTGAAATATTTACAAAGCGTTGATTACAGACCTTGCATGTCGACAATATGACGCGTAGTGCTAGTCACAATACAAAGCGCTTACCAGGGAAATCAATAGGCTGATCTGTTGTCCAGGGGCTAAAACGTGTGTGAATGGCTGGTAACATGATTATCACACGGTGTTAACGTGACCGAGGACCTGGCAACACCACACCAACACTCTTAGATAATTATTAGTTAAAATAGGACTTCAGAGGCTATCAACCCTTCTGGATTATTTAGCCAACACACTGCAAGTCAAGAATAGCTTCAGGACTGGAGCCACTTTTCGAGAACTCCAGTCCCTTGACTTTTAGAAACACTGACCGAAGATTTATTTAAGTTTCAAACCCAGAGAAAAAGTGAATATTTTTTTCCAGGCTGGCATATAACTAATTACTCCAATTCAACGCCTAGCTTCGAGCAGTGTAATGAAGTAACGGAGCATTTTATTTTATTTTGAGTTCATGCATTATCACATTCGACTCGTTACACTATCTATCTATTGGCGTTATCGGAAGTATTGCAGGTATTATTCTATAATTGCACCTATACGAGCTAAACAAATTATTATTCTATTTAACAGGAAGGTACGACGAGGTAAGTGATGTGGTATAGGTGGCAATATGCGGAAATGGATTATAAGGGCATTCTGCCCCCCTCTTACCCCCTTATGAAAATCTACGGTTATTCACTCCATCCCCACTGAATTTCTACCGTTTTACCCAACCAGCGGGGGTGTGGGGGCAGCAGCCCCCACCCATAATACTAGGTTAGGTAAGGTTGTTAGGTTAGGCTAATGTCTCTCTGAAACATTGTAAATCCGTGTCATATCTAGATTGATAGACTTTTGTCAGAGGGGGGCGGAAGCCCTTATAATCCATTTCCGCATATTGCCACCTATACCACATCACTTACCTCGTTGTACCTTTCTGTTAAATACAATAATAATTTGTTTAGCTCGTATAGGTGCAATTATAGACATTTACCGTATTGCAATCATGGACAATGGAACAGAAGCGAGAGGAAAGTATAAATTACCTCTATGTATATATATATGGGTTTGAACAGTCTTGAGGATCAATAAGTACTGTAAATGCACATTAGCCCTTTCACGCATTTATGACGCAGAGGTTGCCAGATTAGCAATAAGAAATAGTTATCTCACTCCTATAATTACCTCTCCAAAATTAGTTTTCTGCCCACAGCTAACTCAAAGACAACTGCAGAGGTTGAAGTAACTAAACTAAAGGTCTCTAAATACCCCTGATGGTAACAAAGATTTTAAAGTATCCCCAATAGGCTCAAAATCGCGTCATATGCGTGAAAGGGTTAAGCGTGCCTTACAGTCGAGAGATTCACTCATTTGAATCAGTATCGAACACAAACAAGACAATACAAAGTTTAATTATAGCCAAGATGCTTCAAACCTGGCTTCAAAGGTTTAAAGAATCGAATTGGCGTAGCCCTATATATTATCACGCCAGTACAATACTACAGTCTAAGTCAATAATTCGATGACAAACTTGCTCATAAGCAGTGTAATTTTAGTTACTATCACTTCCTATTGATAGTCCGTATGTGTTTTTAATAGTCCGAGACTAGTACCATTCGTTTCAAATAGTAGAAGTGCCCAGTTAATGTCCCTCTCCCCAAAAGCCACACAAGATATCATCAAGGTTGTCGGTGAATTATTGATCTGACTGTATCTGAATCCCACATCCCTGGACTGACAACAGGCTCTCAGGGTGCATGCCGTATTATTACCACACTAATGCGCCAACAACACATTAACCTCATAACCGACCTTGTAACGCCACTATAACACGGCAAGGAACAAAAGCAACGGCCCAGAACAACAGTTATACCTATCTATTCGAGGGTGTACTTTTTGGACCACGTCTGTTTCACTCCATTAGTTTGGAAACTTTAATACGTTTTTCCTCATTAGCCTGGCGATTATAAGTTGTGTCAACCCATTGAGTACGTGTCGATGTTTTTGGGCGAGCGAATTTATCTTGTCTAGGGAGAGTTTGTTTTTTAAGCTTGATGAAGGTCTAGCGAGGAAACTAAAAAATAAATAAATATATAAATAAATATATCCAAACAAATAACCACTGTCCCCTTAAAGGTATATTGGTGGTAACATAGCCTTCTTCTACAAGGATAAACGATAAATTTCCATCAATATGTCTAATAACGCTATATACAATTGCTATACCCTAGATTATCTTTCTGACTGCAGGATCTCTATGCTGCTCTAGAGGCCCCACCATCTTTAACCCTTTGAGTACACACTCTTATGTTGTATTCTAGCTATACTTAGGCGACATTATGCAGCTTAAGGCGGATCTGGGGTAGTTAAAAGGGTGCGTTGAGATAGTTTGAAGCCTTATTATTGCTAGAGGTCCTTCCTATGCTTAACACAACAGTCTAATCATTGCCAGAATATAATTCTAAGGATGTCACCGGTACAAAAGGGGTTAAAATGTAGGGAATCATGACACGCACACACCATTAACATCGAACGTCTGGGAGGGAACTTTATCCTCACCTGTCTCAGAGTTTGATCCTTGTGTGTGTGTGTGTGTATGTGTGTGTGTATGTGTGTGTTTTTTTTTTGTTTTTAAGTTGGCCACACGCCTAAATGTCACAAAACATTTGTGTAAAGGCTGCCATAGCGCTTAAAACCATATCACTGACTGAGACTAACATGGATAAAATTATATAGAGGATAACCTCCAGTGAGTCAGTGTAATATTCTGCAACAGCTAACTGAAATATATAAAAATGGCAGAAACAGATAAAAGAAACAAATTACCCACAATTCGGGAAGCACAAATTATTAATACTTAAGAGAGTTTGTATATTCCTTTCTTATTGAGGCTTTATGATGCAAGTCTAATTTTCATTTTGATCATCGCCTGTGGGTCACTTAAGGAGAACCAATTATATAATGTTTGATCTTGACAATTCAACGATCATACTAATTGTACATTTTGAGTCATCATTATTTTGCAGAATTTCCTCTTAGATGGTTTGATAATTCTGCTACGCTTGCATCTTAAATCTATTTTGCCCAGGTAAATATATTCATACGGTAAAATGCAACCATGACCGTTTATCTAGATTAATTATGTATTTGTCCATTAGTTAATTACTACCAATCGGTCATCTAAAGGTAAATGAGAAGGGAAAGTCAATGATGAATTTAGGTGCGAGTGGGGAGGGGGGAATCCTTGAATGGTTAATATTTACCGAGGGAAAATAAAGAGTTAAAGATGGACAATATGGCCGAGGAAGTGGGTGAACGAATGAGTTATTAAATAGGTGAGTTTCAGTGAGATGTGTGTGTATGTAGAGTGTAAGTGTGTGAGTAAGTGTGGTGTGTGTATGTAGAGTGTAGGTTGGTGAGTGTGGTGTGTGTATGTAGAGTGTAGGTTGGTGAGTGTGGTGTGTGTATGTAGAGTGTAAGTGTGGTGTGTGTGTGTATGTAGAGTGTATGTGAGTATCAGTGTGGTGTGTGTATGTAGAGTGTATGTGAGTATCAGTGTGGTGTGTGTATGTAGAGTGTAAGTGTGGTGTGTGTGTGTATGTAGAGTGTGAGTGAGTATCAGTGTGGTGTGTGTATGTGAGTATCAGTGTGGTGTGTGTATGTAGAGTGTAAGTGAGTATCAGTGTGGTGTGTGTATGTAGAGTGTATGTGAGTATCAGTGTGGTGTGTGTATGTAGAGTGTAAGTGAGTATCAGTGTGGTGTGTGTATGTAGAGTGTAAGTGAGTATCAGTGTGGTGTGTGTATGTAGAGTGTGAGTGAGTATCAGTGTGGTGTGTGTATGTAGAGTGTATGTGAGTATCAGTGTGGTGTGTGTATGTAGAGTGTAAGTGAGTATCAGTGTGGTGTGTGTATGTAGAGTGTAAGTGAGTATCAGTGTGGTGTGTGTATGTAGAGTGTAAGTGAGTATCAGTGTGGTGTGTGTATGTATGTAGAGTGTAAGTGGGTGAGTGTCAGTGTGGTGTGTGTATGTATGTATGGTGTACGTGAGTGAGTGTTAGTGTGGTGTGTGTGTATGTATAGTGTAAGTGAGTGAGTGTTAGTGTGGTGTGTGTATGTAGAGTGTAAGTGAGTGAGTTAGTGTGGTGTGTGTATGTAGAGTGTAAGTGAGTGAGTTAGTGTGGTGTGTGTATGTATGTATGTAGAGTGTAAGTGGGTGAATGAGTGTTGTGTGTATCTGAGCCAGTGGGTGAGATGTGTATTAGTGAGTGAGTGAGTGTTACTTCTGGATGAGTTTGTAAGTAATACTATTATATGTGTGTGGGTGGGTGTAGTTATGTATTAGAGCAGTACTTTCCTTTATATGACATATGGCTGTATAGATGCGATAAGACGAAGGATAAAACAGAACACCTAATGCTGTACGTCCCTATCATGCGTCAAATACCACCTACTGATACGCATCGCTATCAAACTACATCCACACGCACAGGCAATAGCGACGAATACACAATGCAAATAAAAGCGCCCCTAATAATACGCCGGCAAATTACTATGACAAATAAATGCAGTGCG